>JAODOY010058192.1:0-18196 GCA_025399855.1 Forbesichthys papilliferus
GGTCATGACCCACCCTTCATGACCATAGGTGAGGGTAGGAACAAAAATTGCCCGGAAGATCGAGAGCTTTGCCTTCCAACTCAGCTCTCTTTTCGTCACAACGGTGTGGTAAAGTGATTGCAATACCACTCTGGGATCGTTCATATTTTTAAATAAATAAACCTTATTTCAGGCCATGCATGGTAGATTTAACTGTCTGAGGGCTGCCTACGTCAGCCTCTACAGCTAAATGCCCTTAGTGACACGCCCATTAAAAGACTGGACATGCATTACAATGCTCCATCGTGTTTATATTCCAAAATCGTTGCTATAGAGAGATAACGTGGCCACTGACAGCTGCAGTGTGTACACACCTTAAAGATGTAGGTCGCTCCCCCGCCACCGCCTCCTCCCCCGGCCCACTCCGCCGAGCTCTCCCCTCGGAGGCTGTCCTCGATCACCGAGGACTCCCCCAGGCAGATCTCCTGGGTGAGGGGGTTTCTCTGCAGGGTAGGGAGGAAGGGGAAGGGGGTGACGAGGCGTGAAAGTGTGATTGGGAGAGAGAGAGAAAGAGAGGAGAAAGAGAGAGGGAGGGCGGTGGGGAAGAGAAGGTTGGGTGAGCAAGAGAGAGAGAGAGAGAGAGAGAGAGGTATTGTTGTGGATTATTCCCTAGATACAACCAATAAAGTAAAAAAACCCTTACCTAAAGAGCACAGAGTGAAAGAAAAACAAAGACGCTGGCTGGGAAATCAGGCTTAAATGTTGGCGAGTTGAGTTTTACTGCAGCGGGTTGATGAGTTCCTCCAGCCAACTCCCTCCGTGTACCTTCAAAATGGCCAGTCCAGGCTAGCGCTGATGGTCGTTTACGTTTAAATGCATTGCCAGCTATTGTGAACGAATAGTAAGCTAATACACTTTCTGTCAAACTCACCAAAGCTAACAACATGCCGACAAAAAGCTGGGGAGAATCAACGTGATGATGTGATGATGGCAGAGTACATCCCGAACACGTTCTTCATTATCGTTGCGGTCTACAGGTAACAGGTTCACATGATAAAAACTGACTACGAGACTACGGACCCAATCAACGGCAACCCACACAACGCCCACACATCTGCACAAGAAGCTCAGCCAACAAAGAAAATAACTACAAGGGAAAGTGTCTAAATCCCTGTCTCTAATCCTAATAGTAGGGATAGAGACAAGGGAAGAGAGAATGAGACCTCCTGGCTCAACATCGTAGTGAAAACAACATTTCTCTTTTCTTTTAATCGCTATCCAGCAAGCTGCTCAATATACCATTTAGTACCAAATGAGTCAGCTCTATCTAGAGCTCTGCGGCATCTGATACGCACGGCGATGTGCAGCTATCGACACGGCCCTTGGAATAGTGTCAGAAAACATCGGGCTGTAATCAGTCTCGTGCTTCAAAAAAACAAAAAACACGCAACATGCGGGGCGGGTTCGCGCTCGAACAGAACTGTGCTGGGCTCAGTCCATGTTGGGTTCAACTTTGCAGGCCCGATTACAGTTCTAGCCTACAGTCTGTCTGTGTGTGTGTCCCTGCCTACAGTGTGTCTGTCTGTGTGTCCCTGCCTACAGTGTCTGTGTGTCTCTGCCTACAGTGTCTGTGTGTCCCTGCCTACAGTGTGTCTGTCTGTGTGTCCCTGCCTACAGTCTGTCTGTGTGTCCCTGCCTACAGTATCTGTGTGTCCCTAAGTAAGTATGTCTGTCTGTCCATGCCTACAGTGTCTGTGTGTCTGTCCCTGCCTACACACATACTCACCCCTGGGCAGGCATCCTCCCCCTGGTGTCCCACCAGGATGTAGAGGGTGTCCTCCTTCTCCAGAGGGAAGATGGCCGATATGAAGACCCCGTGGGAGCGCTTGTTGTGGTTCTTGGCTCCCTTCCCGCCTGCCGCCCCGTAGGCAGAGATCCTGTAGGAGACACGCGCGTCAGGGTCGGCGAATATCTTCTCACGGTTTGCTAGGCTGCCCATTCTGTGTACTCGCTGAATAACATATTCTGTTGCTATTCTGTTGAAACACACAGTGGTACAGGCCGCACCGCACAACACCATCCCAGCCTTGGAAAATGCGTTTCCAATGTGTGTGGCAGAGCTTCTGAGGGAGCACCCTATGGCAGGGCTATTCAACTGGTCCTGGAGGGCCGCACCCTGCATTTTAGATCTCTCCCTGCTCCAACACGCCTGATTCAAGGGCATCCGAATACCCGTACTTGTCAACTATATAGTAGGCAAAAAGCAGTACGTCACAATTAGTAGTATGTCCGAATACTCAGTAAGCATTTGGTAGTAGTCGAATGGCGTACTACCTCCGTAGTGTACAAATGTTCCACACTACGCTATCCCATAAGTCAGTTGGGCACTATCCAGAAAAAAATCAAAGAAGAGAAATGAATAAATAATAAAATATAACATGACGGGAGCAAGCAGCAAAGGTGCGGCGATGTACAAATATAAGTATCACAATCATACTATCACTCCAAAGTAAAGACAATTTAATATGAGTAGATATAAAGTTGTTTTTCGCAGCAAACATCCGGGTCAAAGGACAGGTGAGATGGCAGTTGAGTATATCAAAATTGTGTCCCTACTACTCGCTCACTTACTCATAGAACGTACTAGACTAACGGTTGGGCAGTAGGTACTTTACCAAAGGTAGTCTATACTGAGTATTCGGATGCAGCCAAGGTCGTTAGAAGCCTGATAACAACCCGTTCATTTGAATCAGGTGTGTTGGAGCAGGGAGAGATCTAAAACATGCAGGGTGTGGCCCTCCAGGACCGGAGTTGAACAGCACTGCTGTATGAAGTATTAGCATCCTACTATGGTCTGTGATTAACTTATACTCCTACTATGGCAGTGGTCCCCAATCCGGGTCCTGGAGGGCCGCAGCCCTGCATGTTTTAGATGTCTCCCTGCTCCAACACACCTGATTCAAATCAATGGGTCATTATAACAAGCTTTTCATTTGAATCAAGTGTGTGGGCAGCGGCCCTCCAGGACCAGGATTGAGGAACCCTGTTACTATGCTCTGTGATAAACTTGTGTACCAAACGCACATGTTTTGTCAAAGGTAACGTACTAATGTCTATCAATTACAAGACAGTTAAGCAGTCACAGTAAGCATTTTGCTACGTGCTATCACTGCAGCACATTTAAAACGTGTCACATACATCACTCAAACTCAGTGGTGAATCTAAAGCCCACTGTTTTGTTTAATTAGCAACTTTCCTCATCATATAATTTGGAAAACCAAGAACTCGTATCCTAAATGTATGTCAAAAGAGCCATTGATTTGCACATAAATCGTGTTCACTGGCGTAACCCAGAACTAAACTATAAGAAAAGGCCATTCTGTGATCCTGTTAACATATTTTTATTTAGACCCGGAAGGCTCTTGCCGACTGTGAGCAATAACGACAACACTATGCAGGGTGCAGCAGTTATCTTCAGCACACTGTTGACAACAGCATTTGATTCATTTATGATACTGATACATTCACTCTTCTGAAATGAGGGTGTGTGTGTGTGTGTGAATTTAGTGCTGGAAATGCCATGCATTTCCTATGGCTATTGCATTACTCACCTTTTGAGTGAATGTAATCTCTGCTCTTTGGTTTTTTGGTAGAATAAATTGTTTCCTTGTTATTTCCAGCTGCTGAAGGTCCGTCTAGTACTTTCAGCTTCAAAGGCGACACAAGCAGCGATGATGATGGTCTGAGAAGACGACACGTGCAGTCTTTTGAGGCACCGAGACCACGAACTTCAGATGAGGAAGATGAGGAGGTGATGATAGAATTTGAGTTAAAGATTGCAGAGAAAAGGGAGAAAAAGCAAGGATTGTCTCTGACAAAGTGCATCGTGGGTGCTTTGGTCCTCCTTTGCCTTGGCTCGCTTTTCCTCTCAGGTGAGTTAGTTTAAGCTAGCGAGCTAACACCTCTCCTGCTGCCCAAAGTTAAGCTTGTTCTGTACTGTATCAACAGGTACCTTCACTGACCTGGATAATGGTAGGTCTGGTTGCTGTTGCTTAGCCTAGCCTGACTAGCTAATGTTCAGTAGCTTGGCTGAATACTAATCTGGTCTGATTGTACATGTACTGTCAACAGAAAAGCCCCATTTCAACATTGCACATTCTGTAGCTCGACATGTGTGGGTAGTTTACCGAGGTCATTACTTCACAGCAGATAAATAATACTCTTTTGTCATTGTTTTGACTGAATGAACTGACTCTGTTCGAAGAGCATTAGATTCTAAAGTCTCTAAGGAACACAGACTGTGTCTAGACAAATAATTTCCCAGCAGTGCAGACCTATTGCCAGAGCTCATAAAATAAGCATCTAACAAGCTTGGCACCCATGTGGTAATTAAACGGTTTGCTGTAACACATGCATGACAAATACCTTGTGTTTTCCTATTTGACAGATGACTCCTCGGAATTTGGAGAACAGAATCAGGTTTGTCCATAATTCATCATTCTTTGCAGTTTTCTGTTCAGTGTAGTGATGTAAACATGCGGTGTTACGGACAGGATTGTGTTAAAGAAACCCACACATTTCTGGCCCATCTCACTTTTTACTGAAACAACTACACATGGTAGAAGCGGTGGTTCAGGTAGAGAATGACTTGAGCCAGTGACTGCTCAGTGCTGTAATGAGAGGGAATACCAGCTTAGGACGCCATCTTAGTTTTTCAAACCACAACCATGTGTAAACATGATAAACTACAAGAGCCTGGACACAAATCAGTGTGTCTAAATTATGACAGATAATAGTAGTGTGTTGATTCGCCACTCATTTGTGATTTTATCTAACAGAACTGGCCTACTCCACATGATATGGATGAGCTATTAGATAAATTAGAACAGGAAAATGAAAAAATATCCCAGCTAGAAGCACAACTACAAGTATGTAAATAATAACTACACATTTGATAGTTACACCATCATATTATGTTTTTTTTGTGTTTTTTTTTTGGCTAATAACTGTTATTTTGGTCACGTAAAGCTTTTAGAGGATCTGGACAAAGAAAACTCTAAGATGAAAGATGAGTTGTCATCGCTCCCTGGCCTTAAGGAAGAACTAGAGACTCTGAGGGCCCGGGTGAATGAGTTCACTCGGCTAGCAGGTACACTGTGGGAGAAAAAAACGTTGCACCATTTCACTATTTATTGATGATTGGTTAAAATATTATGGTAAATGCTTACAATATCACAACTCACAAGTTGTCTTACTCCAAGCAGTCATCTTGCATTTGTTTGCCCAGCAGTGTTAGTCAAATTCACTTTTTAATCAGGCTGTAATTGACAAATTATTTATATTATGTTTTATGCTATGTTTATATAAATGACGACATTAGGACATGTTCAGAAGTTTTTTTTTTAGTCGTTTTTTTTAATTTTTTTTTATGGAAGACTAAACTAGTATGACATACTAAAGTATGGGTCATTTTACTATATAGCCGTTGTGATAATTGTAATGTAGTAATTTTTTGGAGTGATTCTCTGACTTTTGTAATCTGCTACCAAATAATGTAATTCTATAGCTGATAGGATGGTTCCTCCACAGATAACCAGGACGTTCAAATAACCACACCCAAATCCCCCTCTCAACCCGCAGAGACTGCCCAGAAGGCTGCAGCTCCTCAGACAGCCAAGGGCCCCACAGACGGGGGCGGGCTGGAGGAAGAGCTCCACAGACAGAAGCTTCTCTTGGAGGAGAGCAGGCATAGGCTGGAGAAGATGAAGGGAGATGGAGGCCGGAAGAAAGGCATCAGGGATGGCCTTCAGGAGGTCCAGAAAAGTCTCTCCGAACAGGTGGAGAAGTTTGGGAAGAAGAAGCCCTGGGAATCCAAGTGGCACGGCAACCGTGGGAGAGAAGACCCAGAGCAGCGGAGGAAACAGGACAGGGAGGAGAAGACGACCGAGGGAGACCGGAGGAACGTCAAAGACGGAGGCAAGCAAGATAAAGCAGGAGATCGCAGAGAGAAGGACCGGAAGTCTCACAAGGAGGCCTGGAGGAGACACCAGGACGAGTGGGACGGGAAGAAAGACGAACGGCGGGCAGACAGGGAGCAGAGGAAGCAGGAGAAACCTTGGCACGGCCGGCCCAACAAGGACCCCCACAGCCGTAGCCACAAACACCAACACCAGAGCCACCAGCATCAGGAACCCCGCCAGTACGACCACGAGGACTTCTGGAAGCACCAGGAGGAGAAGCTGAGACGCAGGATCCAACCCAAGCCGGCCTGCACTACAGCGGAGGACTGCGCCAGCAAGGAGGGTCTCTACCCGGTGGAGCTGTCTGAATTCGAGGAGCTCCTGGAAGGCTACCTGAGCAAGCTGGAGGGGTCTCCGCCAGGGAGCAGGGAAGCCATCCGCAAGCTCACCGCCAGGTTCTTTGCAGATGGCGTGTTCATCCACGACCGGGTCCACTTCAGCGACTTTGCCGAGGACGTGGCGGACATTCTGGAGGACATGGCGGACATTTCGGAGGAGATGGGGCAAAGGGATGACGACACTCTGGAGGAGGAGATGGAGGAGTTTGAACGGGAGGCTCTGTGGAAGTTCTCCGCAACGGCTTAAGACTGACAAAACGCACGGCTACTAAAACCCCATGATGGTGGTTTTCCAGCCAGACCAGTGCTGTAAATAGTGCCCTCCTATAAATGGTAGTAATTGTAGTATAAAACGCTTCTGGTATGGAGAGTGGCTGTGCCTCGAAGTCTTTAAGCTAGAGTATTTTGTCTTTTGGGACATAGTTGTCGTTACCTACCTCTGTCTCCCAATGCAAAGTCCTACAATAATTGTTGTTTTGTGTGGATTTAGCTATGCTGTATCAGACTTTCTCAATACGTATTGCATGTTGCAGTTAATTACGTAAGTTCTATATTAGTTCATATTTAGATGGGAAAATTAATGAACAGGGCTAGAGGAAAGCGGTGTGAACCTTTCTTTTTCTTTTAAATGCAATTTGCATTCTGTTTCATAAGGCTAAGTTTAGTGTAGTTTTGTTGTATTTTTTCATAAATGTCACCCTTCTCCAGCAGGTTACAACACATGCTAAGGGTTACTTAGCCTCGGATGTGACTGCGGCGCAAAACCTGGGCGATCCAAGCCGAGATCTGTCTTAGTGATATGATCAGGTAAAACCAGTTGTGTTGGGTGCACTTTATTGGACAAATCTAAACGCTGCATATAATAGCCCTTTGTGGTTTTGTTTTCAAGTTTAAGTGATGTTTCAGTTTACTGAAGTGACAGTTAAGGGGAGTGTGTGTGTGTGTGTGTGTGACCCAGAACTAGTTCCATTTCAGATACAGGATGTGAACATTGCTCATCAAAATATGACAAATCGATAAACATTGATAAAACAGCAGCCTGATAACTTTGGTTGGCGCTTTATGTCACAAATCTAGATTTTTCTAATACAGTAATTTATCATGAACTGATTTCTAACCTTAACCCTTTTTTTTTTGTTTTTTGAAGAGGGCATCGTTTTGTACTTATGATTAGAGATCACAAACACATTTTATACAGTGTTGCATTTCATGCATTATTATTATTATTATTATTTATACTACATATCTTAGCTTACAGTAACTTTAGAACAACAACAAAAAATACAAATATTCTGTATTACCACTGACTGTCTTCCCACAATGTAAGGAAAGAGACTCCTTATTGTCAACGGTACTTGTGCCCTGGTAAACCTTAACAAGCAAAGGTCACAAAAGACATGCCTTCAAGACGTTTTGCTTAGCTTTGCATAAAAAAAACAGTGGATTAAAAACCTTGGGGGTATTCTGGAGAAGTTGGTTTAACTTGAAAGAAGAAATGTCCATACAATATGAATGTAGTGCAATGCAGTAGTTGTGGATTGTAGCTAATCTTTGTTTTAGAATACTGTCTTATGTTTCAGTGACGTTTGTTGGTAAATATATTTCAGTGAACAGTGAAGACTGTTTTGTAGAATGTTATGTTTGAATTAGTTGAACTGCACTGTATATTTCATTTCTAATAAGAAACAAATTGTGTGCATGTCTTCAGAAAATAGACTTTGAATGTGAGAATCCAGATGAAGATATTGGGAATTTTAATTTTGGAAAAGAGTATTTTGCCAGCTACTGCTTATGTGCCTTTATTATTAAAAACATGTTATGTTGAATATGAAGTGTCAAATTGAATACGTTTTAAACATTTTGGTTATTGCTTGCAATTTCACTGCTTTTTCAGACAGGCAATGGGAAGGGGGGGGGGGGAGGTAGATGAAAGAAATGTTCTGTTTTTAATTAATTTAGAGTTGCATTCTCTGCTGTATATAATTAAATGGGATTTTTTTTTGTTGTAGCTAAAAATAGGAAGGCCAAATGGATTGGAAATGTGGAACATGTTTATGAAACCTTGAAATCATTATTTCCAAACTTTTTTTTTTGTGTTTCATGTTTCACAGAAGGGCTCTGCAACTGGTCATTTGAATGCACAAGAGAACGTATCATAGATAAATATACTGATACATCTAGAATGTTATTGACACCCTCCAAAACAACTTAATGTGTTGTCTTAGGTCAGTTAAGTCTAATAAAAATATTTTACCATGAATGCTGTTTTTCTTCATTGCAAAACTTTATAGAACAACATATTGAAAATGTTCTATTTGTAATGCACTTACAGTACCATTAGGTTACCATTGCAAGGTAACTTATTCGCAAATAGTTTCTACACTGGTTAGCCAAACTCCTGTGACTGAATTGCCATCTTGATATGACAGAAATCCACTGTCAAAGCACTGATGCAATTTCTTTTGGATGATAATTCCAAATAAATTAACTAGTTTGGCAGTCAATAAATTGACCAGGCATGCTAATTAATAGAGTACTCTGCATTTTTCACCTTCTGCAACAGTGCTATAGAATAATATTGCCATTTATTCAGTATTTATACATTTTAATATTTATATCACTTTAAGATATTATTAGTGATTACGAAAGAACATTCTAATTAGTTTGATAATTGCACATAAAGTATCTTTGAGGGGGACAATTTGAGTCAAAACACCTCTCAGGTAATATTTTTGCCCTACACGACATACCTCCCAAAAGTATATAATGTATCTGATGATCCTTAAGTTTAATCAGGAATTCTACATTTTGCATAATGCAAGGCACACTGTCCACTAAGGCAGTGGTTTTCAAAATGGGGGTCGTTAGGCACAGATGGGGTCACAAGATGACCTTCAGAAATGAAATTTAAAAGAAGTAGTCCAGTTTATACATTACTTTGATGTATGCTGCTACTAGCCTGTATTAAAATACTATCAAATAATAATATGGCTGTTATTCTTCAGCCACCTCTGGGGATAGCGGGGGTCGCGAGTCTCTGGCACTGTTATTTTGGGGGGTCGCTTAAGGCAGTCTTTATTGACTTCATGTTGAGTATCACAAGAAGCAAAGAACATACACCCACGTCACCCAATTCAATCTGATAGGCCTTACACTGTGACTACCAGTGGTAGTCGGTGAGAAAGCCTACATACAACCCTGCCATGGTTGCTCTAAGGGCGACCACGGTAACCTCTGAGCCACTGAGACTTGTGTATACTAATAAGTTAACCTAATTGCTGCTTAGTCATGCTGGATTCACTCACTTGATTAGAACGGCCTGAGAGATGTTATCAGCGTTTCTTACTAAATTTGGCTTGCCCTGTCATCATCTGTTGAATTTTCTGCGTGTGCGTGCACTTTTGCTCAACCTGTTGTGTTTTTCGGAAAATCTACTTAGCAAACTAGTTTGAGATAAGGAGATGCTGTAATATGAAGGAAAAAAAGGTAGGCCTACTTCATAAACAGTATTTTCCGCTGATGTTTGCATCAACAAACAGGTGGAGGGGATATAAGACGGGTGAGCTAATGGCAGAGAGAAGAGCTGCTAGCTACCCATAACGCAAACAGGTGAGCACCTTAGCTTCTTTTATCATAGGCCATAGCACATTCTGCTCACCATTGTCTGGTCACCATAATCATGATTGTCATTCAGGCTTTCTTGTTTTGTTTTCAGGTTACCATCTCTGCACTTAACGCAGCACAATGGAAGATGCCATTAATGTTCTTGTCTCTCACTTCAAGTCCCATGCTGGGACAGACGGCTCCTCTTCCACCCTGAGTAAAGCTGAGCTGCGTGACCTGGTGATCTCACAGCTACCTAACTTTGTCAAGGTAAGTCTCAGAATGCTTCTTGTAGTTGCCTAACTTTTCCCAAACTTTTTTTAGTACTCAACCCCCCGAAAGCGACCTTAGAAGTCAAAACAAAAACACCTCTCCCTTCAATGCCATACGGTGCTCTCTCAGAAGCTCAGAAAGAAAACTGTCAGGTTTTAGGAAGTTGTTTTCAATAATTGCCTTTGGTTTTACAATGTCTTTTTACAGGGTACCTCTGGTCTTAATGTGTTAAATGAGCCTGCTGGAATTTACAGTACTGTTATTTGGTATTTGGCATGGTTTGTTCTGACATGATGTTCTGAGCTTTATACAGCATGGCATTAGCAATGCCAATTTTTTTAGGTGTACTTTCCGCATGTTTATCTTATAGGTATAGTCAGTGATTGTTAGATACTGTAATATACTTTTAGTCAAAGTCAGCGAATATCTATGGTCGGCTAAATGCCCTTTCTGTGTGCATGCTGAAAAAATACAGAGGATATTGTGCACTACACCTAGCCTTGTAACTCTGTTTCCAATGTGGGGGAGGATCTTATGAGAGATTGGCATTGAAGATGTTTTTGTTTTGATGGAGCTCAAATATCAATGACTGAGGAGAAAAAGACTTTGTTAGTAAATTAAATTAGCACAATTTAGGAAATGCAACTTAAAATGAATACTAAAACACAAAATAATCAGACTAAACAAGTAGACAGAAATTAAGATGGTCAATCTATTAGTATATGAATACATTTGTAAATGTGAAGAAGTCGGCTATAAAATAACTATCTGAATATTTGTCACTGAACGATTATTTAGTTTTCTGAACATGGGACAGAAGAGTTGCCCATCAAATTGTTTTGCAGATAATAAAGTTAATTACGATTGGAGGGATATGTATTTGCCGAAAACAATACTATTAAACCAAATGGGGCAAAATTATATATTATAAACAAGTGATATTTGTGAAATTTAACAGCTAGCTTTTTCTAACTTTTGTTACAAAAATAGTAATTTACAGTAATTAATTTCTTATCAACTAAAATGCCTAAGAAATGAGTGGGACATACGTCTTGCCTCCTCCAGCAAAAATGATACATTATCCCGTACAATACGCAATGTGTATGTGTAAGTGGACTGCTCCCAAAAGCAGAGTGGCTGCAGGCCATGTTAGATGCATTTCAGCTGTGAAAACCAGGAGTGCCCCAACTGTTTTGTCTTTTATCTGAGCTGAGTTAAACCCCTGTGTATGCCAACAACACTTCCTAACCTCCAATGGCATAAGGGTATAAACACTCCTGAAGGAGAAGGAGGATCTAGCGCACACAGTATATCTTCAAGTTCCTTTTATTCAAAAGTTTTTATTTTGGTGTCCATAGGCCCACGTCTCTAGTGCCGCCATTGGGTCAATAATCCAAAACCAGTATTTACTGTAGATGCAAGGCCATACTATAAATTCCAGCAGATTTGTTTAACCCATTAAAAACCCAAGGCACCCTCTAAAAAAGCATTCTAAAATCTAAGGCATTGATTGAAAAATAAAACTTTTTCTTTTCTGAAAAATCGGACAGAATTGTCAACATTCACTTAAACCTTAATTTCTCTGTAGCACATTGAAACATGCAAAGTGTTGTACAAATGTATTAAAGTTCAACACTTGGGTTATTGATTTTCAAAACATTGCACTCTTTTGTTATGTTGAAGATATCTCTCATTGACACTCTCATAACCTGCCTACATTAGCTTTAAAGGTAAATTCAGCGATTTGAAGCTAATATCTATTCACAGTCTGCTAGCTGTCCATTCTATGTGTGTGCTTAAAAAATAACCAGGTGTTTCTACACAGCCTGTCTCTGTAAATAGGAACACAAACAAACCGGTGCAGACCGCACCACACAGCCCTGTCCCTGCCTTGGCAATGTGTGCCCAATATGTGGGTCAAGCCAGCCTTTACTTACATAAAGTCTAGGACACAGCGCTGGCTAAATGCGTCAAGATCCGCCTACTTGACATGATAATTTTTTTGATTGGCCGGCACAACAACCAACTACGTAACACATTGACAAAGTCAGTGGTTAAATTTATGCAGAGCAATTTGTTGAGAAACTTACCAACACGACTCTCTGTTTTTATGTATTGTTAGATAAGTACGCTACAGTAGCGTTGCACCGGAATAGATGCAGACTTTGTGAGTGACAATGCTAACAGCCAATGAAAATCCTCTTCTTAGTTTCGGAAAACGCTGTTGAGCTTATCTGTGTATCAGACGTTCAGCAGAGTTGCTTATGTGACGTAGTACTAAACAGGAGAGGCTGAGATTACCCCTATGGCATACAATGTAGAAGGGAGTTTTGTTTCTTGTTTTTAATCTAATTCAAATATCATCAAGCCTTCTACAGAATTACTAACTATACCTTTAATAACTGACACCCCACTCAAACATTAGCTGTGTATGCCATTTCATTGTTCTAGGAAATGCAGTTGTTGTTTAGTAATAGACTTGCCCAATAGATGGCAGCCTTGTTAAGTAGTGCATGTTTGAAACCATTGTGGGCTTCATGGAACACTGTCTTCCTCTGTGATTGTCTGCCTGTAGAATGCCAATGAGCCAGGAGTAATAGACCAGCTCATGAAGACCTTGGACGAAAACAATGATGGCGAGCTGACTTTCTTGGAGTTCTGGCAGCTGATTGGAAAACTGGCCAGCAAGCACGGAGGCTTTTCTCAGTAGAATTCAGACTAATCTCTGCCCTTCACTTTTGACGGATAATAGATTGTGTAACCAAATTAATCTAACTGTCTTGTCTATAATATACTTGAACAGAATGTATTTCCTTAACCTTTGCACCAGTGACAACCATTTGTTTTATGGCAGGACTGAAATAAACTCTCCATTGTCTTGAAGCCTCTCAACCTTGTGTTCTGTGACTTATTGACTGCAGTATATGTCTGACATGCAGCCACCCACATCTGAGTCGGAGTGTATTACAGCCCTGATTTAATGGGACAATTAACCTGTAATTTTATATGCCTTGCTGCTCTAGCTAAACCATCCAGACTGATCTTATTCCATAGGGCTTCATAATGTCTATACAAAGCTGGCAGTCCAAGCGTTAAGTTGCTGTAATGTAACCGTATGGTCTACAGAGTGTCAGCGAAGCCTGGCTGTGTGCAGGATGTGTTAGGAAGATATTCTGTATAGACTGAAATGTATTCAACATCACGTCCCATTGTATTCTGAAGGGTTTACTTTAGAATGGGATAATTCTTTTAAATTAAATTACATTGCATTTCCAGCAATAGCAAATAGATGTTTGGCAACGTTGGCCTACACATTTTCTGCTTTTATTTTTAATATCTTTACATAACTTAATGTACAGATACGGGGTGGGGGGTGCTATACATTACATATAAAATACGATTCAGAGTTTCCTTCTATAGGCAAGAACAGCAAACGTGGGTAATGAGATAATGAATGCGATAAATTCAACAGTAAGTCACCACAATGGGCGTGCCAGCAGACAACAGCAGACCAGGTACAAACACAAACTGACAGTCATAGCCTAGGTGTGTGTGTGCGCGCACGCGTGCGTGCGTTTGTGTGCACTGGCAGAATTTCACTGCTACGGCGGTCTTGATGTTCAAAATTATCCTAATGTCTAAGAAGAAATTTAGTATTATATTATATTAACCACACGGCTGTTAATATGCTACTAAACAGTACTAAACTTTACTAAAATAGTTTGGGTTTAGATAAACCGTTGCTTTTTAAACCATTCTCACCGCCCTGTCTAGTCTCGCAGTCACAGGCTGTCGAAGAATCTCCTCGAGGCACAATTCTAAGTGTGAAAATTAATGGTCACACATTACATAAACTTCATAGACCGCAACCCAAAGATAATTCTGATGTAAAACTATAAAGGATTAGATCGTTTATTTGATTTTTTTGCCATTGTCCTAAAAGTCACGGATCTCCTATTCCAATCGACATTCCCACTGCTCCTTAACACTCCAGGTACACGCCCTTTGACTTGTCAGGGGGGAAAAGTTTTAAGAAAAAACTAAATCACGGAAGAGATTCTGCCGTCCTACTAGTTTGGCAAGTTCTTCTGTCCCAAGCAGTGAACGGGAAGGGAAAAGAAGACAGGGAAGAAAGACACTTTTGCGCACATTTGCACACTTAACTTCTACAGCAGACGTTATATGGTGAGTTTTACGCGTCTTTTTTAAAACATTTTTTACTACATAGATTTTTACTCCGGTGAATCGGATCTTCTTATGAAGTAGTATTGTAGCTCGTGGTTTATGCCACGTTTCGAAGAGCCCGTCTTATGAAACGTACAGCTCCGGACGGGCAGGGACACTGCAGGACTCGACGCCTTACAAGTTTTAAAGTAATGCTTGTGTTGCAGTTTCATAAAAACTGTGTATACATATTTATAAAAGGATCATCTGATAATACTGACATGTAGGTGTTGGCTGTTCACCACTTTATAATTTCCATATGCGCCCCTCGGAAAAATGTTCCGCATGTTCTGGTGGAGATCAGGTTGCAAATGAACGTCGGTTGTCAAAAAAACGAATGACACGGTAGATTTACTGTATGGCTACTCATGTGCAAAACACTGCCTATGCGTTAGTCGTCGAGGTCGCGCGTAATCGTCCAACTTTGCGCAAATTCAACCCTTTGCGCATTAACATCTTTAGAATTATATCCACGAGATTGAGAGGCATATACTATCCCAGTGCTATTACTATATACTTCAATTTTATTTTTTCAACAAGCTGTCTGAACAGCTCGCCTCGCATTTATTTAAACTTAACGAAAGTGTTCAGATCTTAACTGCCATTTCCAACCTTTATGATGTTTGATGAAACAGGGCCTGGTCAATGCCGTTCAAAGCACAGCCTAACTTGTTCCTCTGTTAATATTTCATGCCAGACGAGCGGTAGTATTGTCATTACTCTGCGCACGTACGGGATCACGTTCGCTCATTTGGAAACGTAACACTCGATCTCATTTTGGGTTTTGGAGTGAAACGGGAAACCACTGGTTGTATTTATTTAATTATGTTGCCAGTTGTTTTTTGGCCTATTACGACAAATAACGGTGATTAGTTCGTTCTTGTTAGTGCGATAACAGGAACACGTTGGAACTGTGACGTTAGTCCAGTAATGTTATTCTTAAATTCATTAGGCTTAAGTTAGGGCTCTACCACGTATGTTTTGGGAGTGATCTCCTCTTGGAAGACATTAGACAGGTTAGTGGTTAAATAATAAATGGGACAATGGGTAGAAACGTCAATCTAAAAATACGAAATGACATTACTGGGTATTTTTGGATAGATTTTAGGTCTACAATGAAGTACCTTTTTGGTCCCTGCCTGTACTTGTATTAGAGGGCGTGTCACCTGCAAGCTTAAGACCATGGATGAACCTTCAAAACATGACACACAATAGGCAACAGTTTTACTTTAAATTGTTATGTCAGTCAGTGTCAACATTTGTAGTTAGATACATTATTCTGTTCACTACTGAATTAGTAGGGACATTTTCATTATACCTTACCACGTAATCAACCATATAAAATGCAATAGGTAATGGCATCTAATAAAGTTCACTAGGTTATGGCCTAGCTAATAAAGTGCATACAAGTTCAGTGGAAACAAACTAGACCCTACCTGCAGTAAAGAGAGATTCTGCACCGATTGAGGAGACACTTACTTTAAAATCTGACAAGGCAGTGAAATGTTAGATTCTAATAGGCCTGTGGTGGCGTGTCTATGCCCAGATTCGTGCCATAATTAGGCTAACGGGCTTGTTTTCTAATTGCCCATTACTAGTGGTGGTAATAGGTGTGTGTGTGTGTGTGTGGGTGTGGGGGGGGGGGGTAAAAGGGTATCTGGTTGTATGTGATGTGCTTGAGATTGTTTGGAATAATTAGCTATTTACGTCGTGCTGGCTGTACGGCTCTCTCCAAGCAAGTCTTAGGTCATAGGTCATAGGTGAACGTTCAATGTCCACCTAATATTGCAGGTGTGTACTGGACACCTACTGTCAACACATATAAGTGATGGATCAGGTCACATTATTTCTGTGTGACAAACACCCCAAACTCCACGTTGGCCTGTAAACGCACGTCCCAGAGTGATCTCCGCAGGCAGATATGAATGGAATTCCCACACGGATGTGTCACTGAGTGGCATGTGTTGCAGTGTGTGCACAGTCTGCGTATACTGTCTTGCACCTTGGGCCTACACCTTTTGTTTTAAACCAAAACATAACTAGTTGGCTAAGAGAGAAGGACAAACTCTATACCTACAGGCGTTACATAGCATCATCATTCATTGCCATTATATGGCCACAAAGGAGATTAGCGCAGATGTAGTGTTCACTGGAAGAGGCATCAGCCGACGGCAGATTGACGCTACAGGTAAGAGACAGAAATAAATAAGGCAGCAAATAAAAGAGATGATGAAAGAAGAGAGAGGCGCAGACAGGTGGCAGGTAATCCCCTTGGTAATCTGAAGACCAGTCCCTCTGCTTACTTGAGTAGATCGAGTGACCTATCAAAGATCAGAAGTGCCATTGTGCATCAGGGCTTGTCTCTCCATCAGACTCCCTCTCACTCTTTTAGCTGTCTTGCGTCACCCTGTCCACCCGTCCATCCGTCTTGTCTATCCCGGGGGCTTCAGCAGACGCCTGTCCTCTGTTGCATTTGTCCATTGGCCCGCCCTGTCGGTCGTATGCTTATTAAATAGAATCTGTCTGTTAGCATGCGTGGGCCAGTACTGTGTCCAGGCTCTTTTGACTGGGGTGGCCCAAGTGGGGCACAGACTCATGCTATAGGGTGACACAACCCGACTTCCCCAATAAAAACAGAAATAGGCTAATAAGCCATTATGGGCAGGTGTTATACCCAAAGTGCGCCATTATGTTTGAACAAACAGAGTAAGCTCACAGTATGAGCATACTGGCGGTCCCAACCGTTTTTTGTTTTTGTCTTCTTTTTTTAAAATGTTTTCTTCCTCTTATGAAGAATTGTTCTGATTTCTGTTCATACTGTGATATTGCCATATGCCCATATAAACAATATCATGAATCAATATAACTTCCTGCATGGTTTTCTAGCAAATGAGCATGAACCATTTAAGATATTACGCTGTCCTGATTAACCTAGCAGCGTTTAAAGGTGCTCTAGCTAGCATTGTGATGACCAATAGCTGCAGCCCCCGGCATGAATGAGGCTTAATGTTTCACCACAGGATCTTCCAGTATCTCTACTGTATGACATTAAACAATGCAGGACAGCAGAACACATACACAGATAATGTAGCGTTAGCTACACTTCACCACTTGTAGCAGTTAGCTAATGTTATTTTATCATGAATTCGTATAACATAATGAACAACATATAGCAAGTACAGGGAGATAGACAATTAAAGTTACGGTGACACCCGGGGTGGCCAATCAAATCTCAGGCCCTTGCCTCTAGACACTATTAATATATATATAAACTATAGTTATTATTATTCGTTAATAAAGTAATATATTGTCTGTTTTCTGTTTGTTATTTCATATCCATCCATCCAGAGAGAGATGGAGTCTGCTATTAAGACAGTGGTGAGTGTCTTCCTGAAGTCATCCAAGGGCAAGCCGGGTCTCGATTCAAAGACCTTCCAGAAGCTCGTGGAGAGCCAGTTCAGCAACATCCTGACGGTGAGCAGCCCTTCCATCAATCTTCCTGTGCCCCCCCCCCCCCCGACCTCTTGTGTCCACCTTCCATTTGGCATGCTGACCTGCCACCAGTGGAACGGACAGTATAGGAAACACAATCTGACATGGTTAGCGTGGCGTCAGTGGAGAAGAAATATGATGTAAATAGAGCCGTGGGCTGTCAGGCTTCAGTTACTTCAGTTACAGACGTGTATGGTGAGTTCACCAGTGAGAGTCCAGGTAGGGTTACCACGTTGCCCCCACATCGGCGGGCGGGGGGGGGGGGGG
>JAODOY010058192.1:18206-40839 GCA_025399855.1 Forbesichthys papilliferus
CCCCCCCCCCCCCCCCCCCCTTCCCCACCAGGACACAGACAGCAAGGAGGCCGTCAAGGAGATGCGGCAGGGGCTGGACGACAACCAGGACGGCAAGGTCGGCTTCGAGGAGTACATGAAGCTGATCGGCTACCTGGCGACCACCATGAGCGAACAGCACGTCCGCGAAAACGAGGAGCCCGCCCAAAAGGCTGGCGTTGTCGCTGCGACGGAGAGCTCCCCGTCCCCGGCGAAAGCCGCCGAGGTGAAGCAGCCCGTGGTTGCCAAGGAGAAGGGCGAGGAGGAGGACGAGGAGGACGAGGAGGATGCGGAGAAATCGCCAGAATAAAACGGAGGCGTCACAGAGGACAATACACTTGACACAATGATGCACAGTACACCACACACACACACACACACACATCGCACACAGTACCAAAAGAAGTCGATAGATATGCCACTACAAAATTGTCTCTTATTTTTTAATCATATACACACACAGTTTTGAAATAAACCGCGGTCAACACTTGCATCTCCATAAATAATGTCTCTTATCTTTGATTAATAATCCATTTATACGACACTGCAAGTTTTTTTCATTCGTGCATTTGCACTTGCCACTATGTTGATGTGATTTACATCCCACTATAAAGCGCATTAAGACAATATCCTACTACGTTAGCATGCGTTCGCTTTGCTGCCGCTGTGACGCCACAGCAGCACACTTGGCATGCTTCGTCACACTAAGTAACACTTCACTGCAGCACTCCCACTTTGTATTGATCCCTTTGCATTGTTTCCATTTACATGGCGTTTACACGCCTGGACCTGTGCAACACTACACGACATAATCTGCGTGCCGCTGTACTGTAGGTCATGCCCGATCGCATCATGGTTAAAACATTGGTCGGTGTGGCATTATACACCTAAGCAAGCACTAATGCCGGCGCTGCATGCACATTTGGCCGTCACTAATACTATCTCGGATTTTACAGCTTCTCAGATTTCCCCTAGACCCCTCCCTTCCCTGCTGCTAGTCTCCCTACTCTGTACATTCCACAGGAGCACGTTTGTCCTGAGTTAACTCAGGGTGTCTTAATACAGCAGTCACCACTATAGGGGCTGTTCTCCAATTTGCTCCAGGTCTGTGTGGTAGCTCTGCTTGGTCCACGTCACCATCTGGTGTCTGGATGAACTCTGCCATGGCTTGGGCTGTCCTAATACTGGCTTTTTAAATAATGAAGGCCCATGAATGAAGGGGTCCTTTGGTGTGTGGAATCCACACAAAAGGACCCCTATGGTCTCAAGGGAGGCCGTTCTAGCCCGCTGTACTATGACCCGGCTGATGAGCGGAGAATTGGCCAGAGAGGTTCTCTGTGTAGTCCACTCTAGCTACAACTGGAATTGGTAGGACCAAGCAGGGACATAAGTGCCAAAGTGTCAAAACAAACATAACAGCTGCTATGTTGTGGATGGTTTTTTGAAAGGCATCTTCTGGTGGCCAGAAAGCATTACTGCCAGTGTTGCTTTAATATTGTTACCTGGGGTTTGCGTTGGTGGGTCTGGTATGGACGCTTGGTTATGTGGGGTGTGTTGTCTGGCCTGCAACCATCTGGAAGTCTCAGGGCTTTAGAAGCCACTGGCTTATAGGCCTTTGAGACAAAACACACCCTCCAACAGTTACAACACAGTAAGCCAGGCATGTAGTGATCTTGCCCTTTGGATTTAGAGTTCCACAGGGATCATTTTGTTGTCAGAGGTTGTGGCCAAAGCAAATATAAATGTGAGCCAGTCATACACAAAGTGACGCCGAGAGATGCTATCACTACAAGGTTCCAAGCACTCCTCAATCAAGACTTGAGTATGTGCTTAAGACGTGATGCCAATTCACCTTTAAATTCCAAGTGCCGTGTTTGTGACGCAGGAAATGCATTAACGTTAAGGGATTGTTTTCTCTCAGTGTTAACATGTATTGCAACATATTGGTTGCAGATGTGGTTTGTGTTCCATTATCATACATTACGCTTGCAGTTTATAAATTAGCATATTCTTTAACTGGACCACTATGGAGATTATACTTGAAGTCCCAATGAAACATCTCTTCTTTTTTTTGCTGTTGTCACATTATCTGCAAACAATTTGTTAATTAGAGTTTAATGATTTGTAAATTGTCTCAGCCATCAATAATGCAGCCATGAGAAAATGGGTCAGGTTGCAGGCTTGCTACAGAGTACGAAGGCACATTTTTTGGCATCCAACCAGACATGCACCTTATGTATTGCAACAGCTCCTGGCACTTGGGATAGTGTGAAAGGGCACAAAGAAATGCTACTCTAGTGAGTCACTCCACCTTATCTCACTATGACACTCCCATTGTAAATACTCTGACATCTACTCCATTTCGCTCCGTGTTTTAGCATATACAGTATATTCTCTAAAAGCTTAATATGACTATTTCTTCTAACAACCACAATAGAGCCATGTTACATATTTTTTTATTAAGGTTTTGTTATTACACCTAAATTCCTTTTTATGAAATATCAATCGCGATCTTACCGGTACTTTTTGTGAAAAACATTCTTTCGTCATCCACAGACTAAATGCCTTTGGCACTTGGATCATGTGTGTACTAGAAATCTGCATAGTTTGTTCCTAATCCCCTGTAGGTGAGACTAAAAGGCCTTTTACGAATTTGCGCCATGCTAGGCTAACACATTTGCAATCTTTGAATGGTTTTCTTCTTTGAAAACTAGGACAGCAGGATAAAGATATTAGATTCACCACAATTCACCTTATTAACCTTCCATGAACTTACTTTACTTGCACTGACACGTGTTTTTTGGCGGGTCTGGGTCAAATTGTATTGTCTAAATGATTGTTTCAAATTGTTTTTACATATCTAATGGTGCCAGGTGGATTTACCACTTTAGGAGAATTCGGAATGGGAGATTGTTTACTGTGTTATTTGTATTCTAGCATGTTACCCAAGCACAGCTGTTATCCTGACCATTGTGAATAAAAAATTAGGAGTTTTGCCTTTTTGTACATGCAGTATGTTGCCGAGTTTAAATGTTTTACAGTAGGCTAAATTATAAATAATCTACGTTTTCCAAGCATCACAGGAAATTCTTTGTTTTACTCATTTTGAACAACTGCCATATGCAGACAAACCCAATATGCCAATGTTTTTATTTGTATTTGATCATCTTATTATGTTTGCATAACCTGTGTAACCAATATGTGTAATAGTCAGTAACAAATAAAGCTGTGACGTTACCATTACATGCTGTGTATCGATGTTACCTGTAGGGGTCAGGTTTTTTGTTATCTGTGTGTGTGACTGTGTGCGCGTGCGTGCGTGTGCGCTACAGAGTGTGTGTATGCACATGCATATTTGCATGTGGAGAAAGGGGAGGCCCGGAGAAACTGAACCACGATGTACGTAGGTGGGTGAAAGGGGGAGGAGGGGGGAGGTGGGGGGGGGGCAGGTGATATTTAAACTCCTGGCCAGACCTCTCCTCCTCATCCATCTTCCCTGGCTCTGTCACCTGTAAGCCTCTTCAAAGACAAGGCCCTCCGTCACCACTCAGGTAAGATGGGCAGCCTGAAGAGGTTTTCCGCTCTCCTGTAAAGTTCTCTTTTGACCTGCCTGGCCTGTTTTATCAGCTGTGCAGCATATAGTCATAAACTGAGTTGCACTGGCTTTTTATTGGACAGTGATCATTGGTTCCGCTTGAACGATGACATTTTGGGCGGTTATTTAAAGCTGTTCTTTGTTTCATGCAGGAAGTGTCACGTCTGGTAACTTTTTTTTTCCGGTGAATAAATGCACCTCATTCACAATTGTAGAGACGTTTGTGCTAAACAGTTGATGTCGTTTAACTGTAATGTCCTGGAAATTCCCTCTATTATCCATGTAATGTGTGTTATCAATTAGTCTAGTAGCCTTCTCATCATTTGAATAATATAAAAACATTTATATCTTGCAGTTTCTTTCACGATTATTTGAACGTACTGTAGTAATGGACAGTATAATATATTTATAACAGTACTAGTTGTAATTAAGTAAATGCATTAATATTATGTTACGGACAGCATGTGCCCATGGTCTCCTATTGTATTGTGTCTTTGAGAAAGATGACCCCTATATATCTTCTAGTTGGTCATGGTAACCACGCTGATCTTTCCTATCCATTGCCCAAGTCGGAACTCTGTTAAACAATGCCATGACAATTAGCTTCTTTTTTAAACTAAATTGGGATGTTGTTTTAAAGCTGAACAGGTAATATTATTAAATCAGAAATTATTATATCTCCTTGTGGCATATTAAATTGTTTACACGGTTTACATGTATCTTTTGGTTTTATATAGGTTTATATGTTTACATAGACAGTTACATTTACATTATTTCCTTTACAGCGTACGCTTTAATCAAAAGAAACCTATAATAAATTATTCTGTCAATAGCCGATTTTAAAGTAGATAGTGAGTGGGCTTTTAAATTAGTGAATGAATGGCTGAGTAAACGGATGAGTGAGCCCAGCTTCAATAGCTGTGTGCGTGTGTGTGTGTGTGCACATGCGTGCGCCTGTGTGTGTATATTCATGCTCCTCAGATTACCTGGCACTCTGCTCCTGATTGGAATTAGCTCCTGTTTTATCTGCATTTCAACAGTTTTGGGTTTCACTTGCGGTTTCAATTTGAACATTGAAGGCCCTTGTTACACGATGCCAGCAGAGGAGGTGTCCCACACCGAGGCCAAACTGTAGATTATCATGCTAGAGCAATAACGCACAAAGGTATCAAAAACACGCTAAACCTTAATGCTGCTTGTGTATAACGATAATTAGCTAGATGAAGTGGTTTTAATCTGATTTTGCTGAGAGGGTCAGTTTTATCCCTCAAAGGAAGTCAGTGTCATTGACATTGACCTATCTGTCTGTGTGTGCACAGTCTCTCCACGAGCCCAGCATTTGAAGATCCAAGATGCCGGAGACAATGTGTGTAAGACTGTGTGAACGCTTTCCCAAAGCTGTTTTTTCCGCCTTCCCATTCCAACCTTTGAGAAATGTGAACCCAGCTAAGGTCAGTTACAGTGACCCGAATTCTTAAAACACACAGTCCAAAATAGCCTCTGCACTCCAAACAGAGTGCAATTTGACCAGTGTTCGCTTCTTTGCTTTCCTCCCCCTGACCTGTCACTGTGTCTCTGAGGCGGCTCCACCCTTGCTTGCTATGTGGCCGTACATGCAACATGGGCTGGAGCGGGCGTTCGGAGACGGAAGACTGACCGTGTTTCCTATATATATGATCACCCCCCCCCCACACCCCCCCACACCCCTCTAGCATGTCCAAGGAGCCCACTTCCAACCTGGAGAGCGCCATGCAGATGCTGATAAAGACATTCCACAAGTACTCGGGCATCGAAGGAGACAAGTATACCCTGAGCAGGGCCGAGCTGAAGCAGCTGTTGATAGAAGAGTTGGGGAGTTACTTAGGGGTAAGATGAACTTGTGTGTGTGTATGTGGCGGTGTGGGGGGGGGGGATTGGAGAGTGGAGGTGTTTGTGTGTGTGTGTGTGTGTAGGTATGCACTCACATACTTGCAAAATACTAGTGCAGGCAAGCACTTTAAATGCGCACATTCAATGCGCACGTACACATAGAAATAAGATAACATGAATGTGCAGTATTTTCTTAAAAGATAGTTTCACGTTTTGGCCTTACTGGAATGTTTCATGTTATGTAAAATTGTATAAGACACCCTTGATGCTAGCTAATTGAGAAACTATTCTGACACATATACACGATATACTGTATAGTAATGCAGTTTTTAAAAGCCATGATGAATCTCCATTGTGAAAATAGGACACTACAGTACAGTACGTTTAGCTACACGACAAAGAAATAGTAGCAAAAGAGTGCTATCAGTTTCGATGTATGTCTACACTAGGGCCTACATCTGAAACAGGACGTTGTAAAAAATGATAAATGATGGCAAAACATTCTAATATGGTCTGTGAATGATGTCAACTAACTGCCACCCCCCCTCTCCCCCCCTTAACAGAACTCCAAAGATAACGAAGGCGTCGAGAAAGTCATGAATGACTTGGACGCCAACAGCGATGGGGAGGTAGACTTCACCGAGTTCATCATTCTGATGGGTGCCCTGACGGTCGCCTGCAACGACTTCTTCCTGGAATACAAAACAGATGACAAACCAAAGGAAGAGGGCAAGGCGTAATAGAAGGAATGAGGGCCGTGCAAGAGAGCGAGAGATGAGGGGGGGAAGTAAGGATGAAATAAAAAAGGGAATGGGGAGCGATGAACTGTTGAGTTAAAACCAACGCGGAGGGAATCTGCCGTCTGTAAAACTAAACGTTGTGATTGTACAGCTGAAAGTGTACACAAGCAAAAAGCGGGTTCACATAACATGTGGGGATTAGGAAAAGTTGGTGTTGTCCCTCAGCAACTACATTTCATACCACAGTTTAGACCGCACATCCAAAGTCAGTTACACAGCCCTCATAGCAATGAGTGATTTAATATACAAGGTAAGTTCGAGCCTTGCCTCCTCAATAGCAAATTCACTTTCAATTCCTCACAAGTTCAAAATATAGGCATTAGATGTGACGTTGATTGGAAGGGTGTTGGAGCATCTCTTGCACATCAATTATTTGTGAACATATCTCGAGTTCTAGATGATCAAATTATTGTGTACTCAGTGTTGAATATTCAAATACGCTTCATTGCTTTTCTTGCGCCTATTTTGTAATCTTTTTTGGTAATAACCATTGTGTTCTTTAAGTTATTAAACATGACATTTAACCTACTTGTCGCCTGTGGTCTCTTGTGCACCAAAACATCTCACAGAAAATGTTGACTATTTCAGTTTCAACACAGAAACTTGTGCAGACAGAAACAATTTCAGCAAATTGTCCGTGTGTGTCTGTGCATGCGTGTACTTGTCGTATGTGCATTCTCATGTGTGAATGTGTGCGTAACTATGTCGGTGCTCGTACTAGTACTTCTCTATGTGAGCAAATGCACTGTATTTTGCGATTGTCTGAGTATATGTGTATATTTGTGAGTGTGTGATGTGTATGTGTGTGTATTTGGGATTCCCACAGAGTAAACTGCTCAAACTCACACATCCTGCCAACAATACCTTGCCGGTCTTGCTCCACCAGATATAAGCTGCCCCAGATGTTTGACTTGGAGCTGCAGTGGAAAACTTCTTCATAGGAAAGACAGAGTTAGGGAGCAACAGTATGAGACAGGCCGAGTGATACAATGTGTGTGTGCGTGTGTGTGTGTGTGCGCGCGTGTGCACAAGGAATGTTCAAGCTGCTGTGATCTCATGTGCAATTACTATTGCTCACCATCGCACACTATTGGCCACAATAACAAATCAACACATATCCCTATGGTCTTAGTGGCTGTTTCAACTGCTCATCAATTATAAGCGTGAGGGACCGCAGACCCGCCCATTTTCATCTTGAGTGTCCTGTCAGGGATCAGCCCCTTCAGATTCGTGTCCTTATAAGCAACAGCTCTGTTTAGGCACCCAGGGACACCCATATTCTTATCTGCGTTCTCTGTTTACCCAAAGCTTTGCTCGGTTTGGGTGGTTTGAATGGTTCCGGTCTATGTAGTCAGGTGTAGATAACATTGATAACTAAAAAGAAACAGTTTGCCTAAAGGTAAACTGGCAAACTGTTTTGTCAGTTTGCAGTCAGAGAAAGACCTAACAGTTAAGACCCAGCGGTTGAAATTGAACCTGAAACTTGTATTGACTTGCATGATTGCTTGTGCAATGCTACCTACAGACATTCTTCATAGCTTATTGATAAAAAAATAAAAAAATAAAAACATGTCCTTAATCAAATAATGTGCAAATCAATAAACAAAATATACCTAAAAGAAATGTATGTTTAATGTAGAATTTCCAGTCATTTCCAGTTAAACAGGAACTCTTTGGTGATTACATATAGGCAAGTTTGAGTGGGCAGGCCTCATTCTAACCAATAGTAACATGTTCTCTCTCATATCTCTTTCATATTAAACATATAAGAAGAAAAGCCTGTTTGTTCACATTCATGGTGTAAACAGAGATACTGTTGCTATGCAGATGGTGTGAAGGATGAAGTAACACATATGATTCTTACTGTATATGTTTGTCCCAACTTAATATCTTGTGTAGGATACATCATGTTTATGGATATTTGCATTAATTATGAAATTACATTATAAAGAATATTTATATATATTTATATTTCCTCATTTGAGAACCACAGACAAATGTAGCATCACCAATTTGTTTATATATAAATCCAAGGCACACCATTTACCAAAGCTCACATCAAATGCACACATCCCACATAAAACAACAAAAATCAATACCCCTTTAACACAGTTTAATAAAAATAACAATGTATCCAACACCTAAAACACAGAAGAACTGTGATATAAGGTGTGACATGTTCACGGTTAACAATGAACTACTGTAGGCAGAACTTATTTTGATTTGATTGGTCCACTGTACATTGAAACTGGTAGCTGAGCCAAAAACCTTTGTGATTCTGAGGTAGCATAACTCAATCGAGAAGTACATCTTGAGTCGAATGATCTAATAGGCAGGGCTCATGTTAATCAATGGGCCATGCTCGGTTGGTAACGCTGGAATGTAGACGATGAACAGACTGCTAGGTCATGGCTGCACAGACGAATATCTGATAAGGATGTGTGGAACACTTCAGTTACCAACAGGCTGGGTCAAGCGACACCAAGATGCCAGTCAAGCAGTCTCATTTGTCACGCTACGTCAGAGAGCAGCAGCACTCATCCGACAATGATGAGAACATTTACATTTGCATTCATGGAACGTCAGAATGTGGCGGCATTTAGGCTCGCCTAACATTAAATGTGTTGGTTGGTGCTTATCAAGATTCTGGGTTATTTGATACGTAACCTCTGGGAGAACCTTTATCTAAAACGTTTGGCCACGTCTAATGGCTTCACTAATATTTAACACCAAGAGGTTAGTTAACAAATTAGTTCACTAAACTTTCAGGGTCTCCAGTATTTTTCCAAACATATACAGTATTTACAGTATACATAATGACACATTAGTAGCCGTGTGGTAGTGGTAAATGTAGCCCAACGCTAGTGTCTTGCTAGGGGTCAAGGTGAAACAGGTGACAGACACATATCAGCCTCCGATAACACTCATGGAGTGAGCAAGGTAAAAGAGAGGGCCTCGAGATATAGCGATACAGACAGATAAGAAGGCATGGAAGAAGAGAGCGATGGTATCATTTTGCTCGTTGTCCCCCTCACGGTAAGTGTTCTTGATATGGGTGTAGCGATACTGCTCTTACGCTATGGCTCTTTTCTAGCGCTATGTTCACCTTAGATCAGCATAAGGTGGGTTTGGTGCTTATTGCAATTACCTAAGCTGTTTGTCCTTGACTTAACCATAAACACGATCCTCCCATGTGATAAACCTAATCTCACGGCAGACCCTTTCCCTAACCTGTGAAGTTGGAGCCGCCATAATAATCTGCTCTTGTTTTGCAAAATAGATGAAGAGTAGATCAATTACAAACTACCCGATACTGACAATATGATTGATCTTTCATGAGAGATGCCTTTATTTCCCTAGAATGCATTGTACAGTAAATGTGCATTACAGTAGACAATGGTACCAGACTTCTATGCGTTTACGTTGTGATTGAATCATTCCCCATTATAATTTCAGTCTATTTCAATTAGGTAATTTAGGAGACATTTTTACCCAAAGCATTTTACAGTGAGTACAGGAACCTATTAAGGAGCATATATAGGCATGTTGCTCCAGGATGCTATAGGTAGACTGCATGTCAGGGATCCAGCCTGGATTCCATTATTATGATGTAGCTACATGTCGCTAATACATGTATTTACCTTCAAAAGATCAACAACTAGTTTGTGGTATAACTAACACACTGAAATCATTACAAAACAACTGAGAACGTCCAGCAACATGATTACGAACCATTTTGAGAACATGAAAATACAATTATTCCATGTTCTAGAAACACAAAAAAACAGAATACACACATCAGTGTGAGTTACACAATCTCAAGCTTACTACTTGGATATAAAATTGTATTCAGGACAGAACTGGCACCTTCCCCTATAGCAAAGAATTGTCTCCTCAGAAAATAATAAACAATGACCTGAAATTAATTAGCGGATAGAGAAAAGAGTTTGCAGCCCTTTAATCAATATTTGTGAGCAACTGACTCACTGTCAAAATAGGGAAAGCCATTATAACATGTTACGTAAAGGTGGAGTAAGGCAAGATATTCTTACTCGATTAAAACACCACCTCTCCCTTCAATGCCATATTGCTCCCTCAGAAACTACAACCCCCACATTAGCCGTGCATTGCCAAGGCTAAGATAGTGTTGCGTGGTAAGGTCTGCACCACTTTGTGTTCCCATTTACAGAGCCAGGCTGTGTAGAATCACCAGATTAGTTCTTCAGATTACACACAGAACAGGCAGCTATGTGGACTTTGAGTAGATATTCGCTAAATTTTACAAAAAAAGTGTATTATCTTACAATCGCTGACTTGACCTTTAATGACAAAGCATTCCAATATGCTTTATTATTACTTACTTACAAAAAGCACATGATTAAAAAAGCCGTGGGATTTTTAAATCTATGATTGTATGAGCATATTGAGCATATTTCTTATATAGGTTCTGTTATAAAGAACAGTAACACACCTGGGTAAATCATTAAAAGGTTCACAGTGCAAACAGTTCCCTCATTCACAGTAAAACAGACATAATCTCTAAGTATACAATACTAACATTGCATAACTTTGCAAATTACTGTCAGTATAAAACAAAAATGTTCAGGTTTCAGGATGCAGTTTGTGCAGTGTACCAACACAACCACTAGAGAACTAAGATATTCATACATCCGCCTTTCAGTGGTACAATTTTCAGTTAGCATATTTGTCCAAACATTTATATTGGTATTTATCATTTAGAATCACTATAAAATGAGCCACTGTATTAATTAATTAATTAATTAATTAATCAATTAATTAATTAATTAATTAATGTTCTCCTATGGTCAGATAAAAAATGGGTTTCTGGCAGGAATCTAAATTAGATGCACATTCCTCTCCTTTTGACAGAATCAGAAGAATGGGCCCAAAAATCAAATAGTACACATACACACACTTTTTGAATATTTGGTGAGGGGCTTTTGTTCACTTGTTCCATATAAACCCAGAGGAGCTCTTGTTTCACTGCACGCAAGGTGGAGTCAGTTAATGCGAGACACGGGGTGCCTCAGAGTCATGTGCTCTGCTCCATTGAACGGCAAACGCTCCTTGCAGTAGTGGTGAACCACCTCTGGGATGCTGGGAAACACGCAGCTGCTTTGGTCCAGAGTGTAGCCGCTCTCCTTGGTCTGTGCTACAATGATGTGAACATAGCCATGGCTTGTCCTGGGTCACACACGCAGAAGAGGGTGTTAGAGAGGGGGAGGGAGAGAGAGAGAGGGGGAGAGGGAGAGAGAGGCAGAGTGAGGGAGAGGGAGAGAGAGGGAGAGAGAGGGAGAGAGAGACGGAGATTCTTCACTCAAGGAAAAGATGACCTGTTTATTTGTCCAGTCAACGTTCTGTCATTAAAATCCAGTAATCACAGCCCCCTATTAGAATCACTATAAACAAGTGGCAATTATATACCAGAGTTCCCTAGAGGACAGCTGTCCATGACTGTGGGTGGCTGCAGGATGGTGTCGGGGTAGAGAATGTCATGGGCTGGGGAGTATGCAGGGGAGTAGAGAGGAGTGCAAGCCACTCGGGTCGGGGCAGGGGTATGTCCTCTAAACATTTTTCTCTTTGCGTTCATACCACAATTCCGAAAAAACTTTCATAATCAAATGTTAAATGTTGACTCTGTTAACATTCTTACATATAACCATTGTTTCTCTGTATACATGTGACACACTATTACACCTATACTAAAGGCTTAAAGTCACTCAATTTGACATCTTATTTGTTCAGTACAAAAAAATCGCATTGCTGCAAATTGTCTATTTCTGTCTGACAAGTTATTTCTGTTTGGTTTATATATTTTGCATGTAAGGAACTACACATGAAACATGTATAAACAAATGTATAATGTAATTCAATGAATATAGTTTATTTTTTATAATAATGGCTTACTTTTGTACATTTTGTGTGACATGGTCACACAAATGGTTTCCGAATGCAAGTAAAATACAAATGGAAGTTTGCCTAGTCTCTATCTACTGTATACTGTATACATACAATCAACCAACCAACCAAAAAAAACAGGCTGAGAATATTGTGTTAACAGTGTACCTGCTCCAAGAATGGCCTAAACTAGTGGATTCTCTTCAGCTACTTAATATCTTAGAAACATATTAGAGCTATTTAAGAAATGTGCCTCAGGAATAAAAAAAAAGTAGTTATTAGTACTAGACAGAAAATGATAGTGGAAGCAAATAATGATGAACACAATGTAAATTGGCAACACTATAACATAGTAGATCATTTGAAATCGTGTAAAACCTTATTTAGAGTTTACATATGAAAAATGTGTTAAATGTTAAATGTTCAATACATATTTACTACATTTACAACTACTAGTAACTACTAGTATGTGTTGAAATATAACGTTACACATTTGCAGAGACATTCATGTTACATGTATCTTGTGTGATGTAATGGCATATTGTACTCACTTGAGGGCGATAGAGTACTTGCTGGTGCCTGATTCACTGTTGCGTACAAGGAAGCTGGCCTCTTTGCAAGACTGAAGATGAAACTCTGCCTCCTGGCGGGATACACAGCCGTGGTACCATCTGAAACCAAAACGGGAATTGAAAAATGTGCTAATCAACAAAACCCTATATATGAAAATAAATGGTTGTATTAAAATAGCGTCTGATTCCTGAATTAACTGTGATATCCAAACACGTTTGGTTTAAATTCAGATTTTCCCCATGACAACTAACCACTCTTACATCTGTTTCTCCAAGGGCAGGGTAGGGTCAATGTGGCGGGCCTCCGATTCAGGGCTACTGCTGTGAATGGAGGGAGGAGACAGGGTGCTTGTGGACTTCAAGATCTTCTGCGTCCAGCTTTTATGTCTTTGGTGCTGCTGCGACTGAGCCGGCAGTTGCTGATGCTGCTTTGTGTGTGTGAGGTGAGTGGTGTTGTCTTTGGTTAGGGCGGTGTGTTCAGGGCTGTCACTCAGTGCTGGGGGATGAAGAAGAGATTATGAGAGTTTTAAATTGCTTCAACAAAAAAAGAAAGTTGGTGCAGAATCATCTAGTAAGTATAAACAAAAATATTTGAATCAAATAAATATAAGTTGCTGAAGGTGTAAACCCCAAACAATGTTTTTGTAATGCCACAATAGGACAAAACCAGGGTTTGGAGCATTGAGCTAAGCATGAATACAATTCATATCACGCCCACCACAGACAACCTTGAAGCCATGAAACACATTATCCAAAGACCTTCTTGAGGGGAGGATGAAGAGGCTATGATAACCCTGCCAAACTAGCTAGAGAGAGAACTACATTACCCCACAGTAGTGTGTGACCTTGGATAAGACTGACCCTGACCAAGACCAACATCTATATGGGCCTCCACAAGGCAATAGCACTGACTGATCTTGAGAAGCGTTCCTTTAAATTAACATAACACCATAGCACATTTCAAGATTACCTTCCAATTATAATAAGCCAGGAACCAACCCATGTGTTCTCTGGCGCATATTTAGGTTGGTGCAGCCGTTTAACTCATACCTGACAAAGTTCTGACAATATGCTCTTTCTTCCAATCCCAATGCAACTCATACTCTGTGGCTGGACGAGGGTCTAGCTCCTGTCGCGTAACGGGGGTCTTGGCACCGTCACTGTCACTGTCCCCCTCGTAGGGGGTGTCGTAGATCTGCAGGGGAACCGGCTGGCTTTCTTCCACAGCTACCACCTCAGACAGCATGGCTGGCTTCACCATGTCTTTGGATCCCCTCTGCCGGATCTCTGCACATGGAATAAACATCTTGCTTTGCGCCTATACGAACAAGTGACCCTGAACTAATTGCCTTGCATAATACTTTGACTTGATTTAGCTATTAGTGGCAATTGTATTATTGATGTTTTTATTATTGTATAATTACAGTAAAAGGCAATGGGTGAATATAGTTTGATTATTGCATTTTCTTTTTCATTAGTTGATATTATTGCTTTATAGAAATAGACATGAATATAATAATCAGGATCCTTTCACAGACGCATTATAGCAGGGTAAACCAAGGTAAGAGAAAGACTGATTTGATTTAGTGTTTGTAAATGAGCGCGCCTATATAGTGTTCATGTGAAGATGGTCCATTATGTCCTTACTGTCATAATGGCTTTCATAGCAGAACGCGAATGCTACCCCTTAATGATGACAAAGCTAAACGAATATAGAGCGTCACCTCACCTCCTGCATGGTGGGCTTTTCCTATAGGACGGTGCTGATGGAGTCAGACCTACTATAGAGCTTTGTGTTTGACCAGTGTCAGTTTCACAACAGGACACTGGATTGCCTGAAACAATGGAGTGACGATTTAAAAAGTCAAGCTAGCACGCCAACCCACACAATTGGCCGACTGACCAACAAGTCTTCCTGGATGCTGGGAGGTTGTGTTTTAGAAGGTCAGGCAGACCCATATAGGGTGCCATGTGGGCTGTGCTGGTGGAATGAGTGGATCCAGAAGAACTGCACCAGGAAACAGAGGCAGGAAAAGGGAAGTCGAGACAGGAAACTGCGCCCATTGTCCAAGCTCAACGCAGTTGCCGCGGCAGCCCCACGAGGATTACGATAGCTCTAGGGGACTGAGTGCGTGTTCCGATGGGCCGAGAAGGTCTTGCCACACGAAGAGCACCGATCACTTACCCGTGATCAACTGCTGAGCATCGTAGGGTTCCATGTAGCCGTCGTTCTCCCCGACTCTCTCTGCCTCCCTCTGCTCTCTGGTCTTCTGGGCATCAAAGGGGTCTGCATAATCCTCAAGGACGAACACCTGATCAAGGAATACAACACATTCAGAATGTGCCATCGTGCATGACGCAGGCAGAGCTTTAATCCCAGAAAGAGTGTTCAAATCACTCAAGCAACACACAATCGTTTTTTTTAATAAACTCAAGCATTACATCATAAACACCAACCAATTTAAATACTATGCAAATGGTTTAAATACTATGCAAATGGGGGCTGCCACTGTAATCCACTCTCTTGTCCAGCAACACCTTGCAATCACACAATTCCATTAATTAATGTATTTTAAGCATACCAATCACACCAGGTGAATTATTTTATCACTGCCAATAATAGTTAGACATTATTATAGTAATTGTCTGATTGTCATCATATGCTAGTTCTATATACTGTATTATCTAGGCATATTGTATGTGCTAATTCTGTTTTTAATCATATGGAACACATCAAGCTTGTTAGGACTGAAAAACAAAATGACATTCACTTGTTGTCTAGAGAGGGTTGACCCACTGTACTCACATACTAAAGCAACCTATCCAAGCCTTGGAGACAAAACAGGGATTTATACCTGTATGGGAGAAAAAATATCCCACCTCTCCTCTCTTTCATCTGTCTTTTATCACACCATCTTTGGGCCACCAACCACTGATTTCAATATATCGTTCTCTTTTTTTTCTCTCAAAGCCGAGCCGCAGGGGACATTGGGTGTCGAGTGACACAATGCTGTTTTATAACACGATAGCCGTCACCAGGGGGCTGAATGTGGTAAGAGAGGACGAGAGAATAGGTGAGATGAATAAGGGGGTTGAGCCGGAAAACACAAGATGAGAAGGTGGAGAGGCAACTCGATTTTGAAGCTCTTCTGATTTAAAAAGCTTTGCATTCAAAGGCTGAGAACAGATGGGGGAGAGAGAGAGAGAGAGAGACAGAGAGAGAGAGAGAGAGAGAGAGAGAGAGAGAGATGTGGGGCTGAGAGGGCATACAAAGAGAAGTTGAGACAAAGAGGCGCAAGGGGACAATAATATCAATTTTCAGAACCTGAACCTGAACTTAATTCATTGTCAACAGTATGACACCATGTTGGGAGGCATATGTGAATCCTTCATTTTAGCATCTGATACAAATATTTTGACCACTAAAAATTAATAATCACAGACATGAAAATAAGATGAGATATGAATGGAGGATGATGCCTATATCATGCATTGTAACAGCCTTGTTAAATGTCATTATTAGCCATAGACGCTATAAAACAAAACGTTAAATGAATACAATAATTTGCAAATAGACTTAACTGTTTCTGATTTGTATTGCATTTGCAGTTTGTCTACTTCTGATACCACTTGTCCTGTGATAGTCCCGCTGTTGAAGTTTGGGGTTTTGTCTTGTTTATCCACTCTGATCAGCCGGTTTATGAAAACAGAACAACTTTTGAGAGGCCGGTTCTGTTCCTGCTCTGTGACGCTCTCTGCTTTTGAGTTTTTCCGACTTTTTCCCGACAGGAGGCTATCCCAAACCTTTCCGTTCTTAGCCGAGCGACTCGAGCCAGTTCTGTTTTTCCACAATTCGACGGCAGAGTTTTTTCGATTTCTCCCAGACAGGAGAGAACCAACACCTCCACTGTCAACTGACGAGTTCTTGCTTCCTTTGGAGCCTTTGGTACCAACACCGACCACTATCCCAGATTTGGTCGACCCTAATTCCGAGGATGAGCGGATCCTATCGGTACCGTTCTTCAAATTGATAGGGAACTCTTTGAACCACTTTGCCATTGTATCTGCGGTAGAAAGCCAGTGACCTGTGTTTGACCAAGCACTTTTTTAGCGCCATACACTACCCAAAAGACGCACCTATGTTAGTGGAAGTCTAACAAAAGACTTCCGTTGCTTTATAGTATAGGTGCACAGAGCCAACCCAATGCCAGAGCATATGCAACCTGTATATCTAGATTTCTCTCTTTAGGATTTCTCAGCATTAGCTTTGACAATTAATTTACCACATACTACTAATTGTCCGACTCAATTAGGAATTCGTTTTTTAAAAAGAAAGTTTGCCTATTTTATTGTTTGGCTATATGAAATATGCATGTGTCCCATTTTGCAAAAAATACAATTTCTTCTTTATCCCATTTGTAATGTTCTTGTTATTCTTCAATTTCAAGTATTCCTTTTGGATGAAGATGTGGCTTTGTGGAAGACTAAAAATAAATGTATGTTTTTCTTGATTCTGATTAGAGGTCCCATACCCAGAGTAGTTCATCTGTCTTTAACCTTCCACTGTGGCAGACTGACCCGACAATGTTCACTGCTCCAAGTTTGTAAGGCGGCAATATGGGGGAAGAAACCAAATCGACAGTGGGCGGTAATGAACCATTTTGGGATTTACACACTATCACACATAGGTGATACACTTTTTATCTGATTATTTTGATTAAGGCACATCTACAAAATAACCAGTGTAATCAATGTATTAATAGCACTGAGACGTCCATAAACTGGTGTAGCCTATGTAATAAGCATAGCATGTGCAAATATGCTATTAATCGCAGTTAATTGTGGAAGACTGGAATCACTATTATGAATTTGATATTAATCTCACGACAGTTGTGGATTTAATGCACTTAATTTAATTGCTAATTAATGTCAAACCACTGCTTTAATTGTAACATACTCTGTAACGTTCGAAGGTTTTTTTTTCCCTGGGCAGCTTCACATACGGTTGCAATAGGGGTGCCATATAAAACACAAAAATAAATAATACGATAATGGACACACGCAGGCGTTTCTCCTACACAGTTGATAATTTACTTATAACAGTATACATTTCAAAAGCAATACATATATTTTAAAGAAACCCCCGTTTTATAAACACAAGTGGTATATTTAGGACACCCCTAATTCTTTCATGAGATGTAGCCTTCCATGGCGTGCAATACCTCTGCTTGTCCCTCTTTGTCCGGTGGCGAAAGCAGGCCATGACTATTATGGCAAAATTTGCGTTTTTAAATGAATAGTTGAATGGTGGAACGAAACAGCAAGCATACACCGCATGTGGACTGGTTTTCCGGAAATGACACACCTGAGATTTTGATTTTAAAGGACAGCAGAGCAAGCAACGGAGAAAGGGTACAGTTTGCTTCTAGACAGTCTGCAAGCTGGCTATCTTCAGTAGCATGCTAACATTGCATAGCACGCTCATGTTAGCATAGTAAACAACAGCTTTCCGGACTAGACCGAGTGTTTTGCTTTTGGAGATTGAAATTGATTCTAAATTGTTGTAATAGAGCAAAACGAATGTTCTGTTACGGTTCTGTTACGGTTAGTCTGTTAATATTAGAAAAGCTACTTGGCTATCCACACTGGGTAACGTGGCTAGCTAAGCCCGTAGTAGCTAGCTAACGATAGCTAGTCAAATAGCTTCACATCTGTAAGTGATCATCTAAGACTAGAAGGAAGGGGTGATATGTAACTTGCATGCACTGGCAAACCAGCCAGGTAGCAAGCAACCAGTTTCATTCAACCCAAAGATACTGGCTTACAACCAGACTGCCAAGTCGTATCCAAAATAACGTATAGTTGCGTGGACTCATTTAATTGTTTTACTTTCCAAGCTTGAATTTGTTGACCAAATCCTGGCGTGACAGACAGTGTGGCGAAATATGTGCAGCTGGAAATGAGTTGGACATGGGCCAGTGACATTTTTCACTTACAAATACGTTGTTAGCTAATGTTGTGATGTTTACCATTCTGACGTTATCGACCTGAAGGCAGACTCCACCTACTCGACTAGTAGCCTCCAAGACATCGTCATTTTTGGACTTTTTTTTTTTCTTGCATATGAATGGTGATATGCCACCTCACCGACAGTCATATTAGCTAATGGCTACCGAATCGGGGAGACTACTGGCGGGACAAGGTCAAGGAAAACGAGGGAAAGGTAGGAATTAATTTCACCCATCTCCCAATCAGATCGGAACCATCCATTACTGCGCTGCAATGGGCTGCACTGGTGCTATTATCAAATGCCTGTTGCTTCCCCATATGTAAACTTCACGACTGTTTTCGGTGGTGGCTGTTTCTCACAGTGGATCTGTAAACGGGTTCATGTCTTTCGTGCTGTTAATGTACTTTCAACTCCGTGTCTTCGTATTATCCTGTCTACCTCATTGATCTTACCTCCTTCTGCCTCTGTCTTCGGTCTCTCTCCCTCTCTTGCCTGGGTCATTTGCGAGTCAAGGCTTCACAACCTTGGTGGTGATAACGCCTGGATGTTCAACATCTTGTTCTCATGCCAGTCTATGTCTCATCATTGACTCCATCCCAACTGTTTGGACTTTAAAATAGAGGCCCTAGGTCTAAAAAGCTGCTCTACTCTGTCACTAAGGGGTATTGGCCAATCCAGATTTCAATAGACAAGTGTTGATGTTGGATCATTACAGGGGCATTTGTTAACTGCACCCAATGTAGCTCTAATTTCTACCTCTTCTTCCGAAATCAAAATTTCAGCTTCACAAATGAAGAGCCCAGAAAAGAAGAAGAGGAAATCCAATACTCAGGTAAAAACCAGAATATTCCTGCACATTGGTAAAATATTCTAACATGTATTATACATGTATTAAATGCATACAGATAGTAGGGCTGTCATGACTATTTGAGTAACTTGATTAATGAAATAAAAAATGCATTGAATATGAAATGGTCAGCTAGAGTAATAATAGATGCGGTGGAAAGAAAAAATGCCACAGCGGACAAAGGTTCTGCTGCATGAAGTTTAAAATTCACTTGAGCAGAAAAATAAAATGCCATTTTAAAACTCAACTGAAATTCATGCACCAAAATGCAGCAGCACCGTAAGAGAAAACATCTAGTGTTCACTCAAAAACCACTGGACATCTCAGGTCAATTATGACCGGTGTCTGCAATCTGCTAGCATACACTGTACAGGCTACCTACCTACATTTGCATCTTACTCTGTTTACATTCATTAGCCATGCTCATGCCAACCGTCAATATGCGACTTGCAGGTTATTCCCAAAAGCCTTGTCCAAGTGTGTGTGTGAACCTGATGTAGTAGGGTTATTTTAATATTGGTTGGGTTGTGGTTTTTATGTTAAATGGGCCGGTTGTGTACTGCATAAAATGAGATGTGTGCGGGGCTGCATTCCAAAGCATGACCATTGCATGAGTCAGGGCTAATGCGTGTGCATATCTATCAGCTATATATTTACTGGTGTTTAAAAAAAATAAAGCTTCTTTTTCCACAGACAAGAGCCTTTCTCGTGATTACGTGATTACCGTAGAAAATATTATTTAGCAGAGGCCAGATTTCTTAAACTTTTCAAAACTAAATGTCACAATAAAAATAATTGCTGTAATGTTTTCTAACTAATAAGCAAATGTAGAGATGAGACTTCACAGCGCCTATCGGGGATCACGTTAGCCTGCGCTTTCATTCACTTCTGCCTGTTTAATGCATCCCTAATTTTCAACTCATCCATGTAAAATATGGTGACAAAACAAATGTTTATGAAGCCTGTTTTTAAGGATTTTTGGTTCATTCTATTTTTTCTAATAATGTATCTTCGAATGCATGCTCGTCAAATCATCCAAAAACTGCAGATTACTCGATAAGCAATTTCAAAGCGCTAATATATAATATACAATAAATTGTAAGTAAATGGTAGGAGAAGAATAGTAGATTCCGCTCAAACACACGCTCTTTTGCGTTTCATTGAAAACCTTAATTTCTTTTGTCTTAGGCGGCGGGATTCTCCCACCTCTCTGAGTTTGCGCCCCCTCCCACCCCTATGGTGGACCACCTGGTGGCCTCCAACCCTTTTGACGATGACTTTGGTCCTCCCGCCCGACCCACTGTGGCCGGGGGGCCAGGCGGGGCGCCATTTATGCCCAGTCCGGGGCCAGGTGGAGGGGGCGGTTACGGAGGCGGGAGCCGGATGGGCGGCGGCGGCATGGGTTTCATGGGAGGCCCCGGAGGTCCAGGCGGCGGGCAGCCGGGTCGGAGGCCACCCTTTGGCCCTCCATCCAACGCCGGGCCGCACCACCAGCTGGGCTTTGGAGGCATGCCCGGCTTTGGGGGCGGTGGGGGCGGCGGGGGCGGAGGAGGCGGCGGATTTCCCCCCGGAGGTCCCTCACAGTTCAACATACCTCCCAACTTCAGTCCGCCCATGCATCCCGGGCCAGGATTCAACCCCATGCTGTCTCCCGGGGGCATGGGCGGCCCCGGGGGAGGGGGGCCCCCTCACCCCCGATTTGGTATGCCCCCACAGCAGCAACACGGGCAGGGAGGGCACCCCTTCAACAGCCCCCCTCTACCCGGCGGCGGAGGGCCCAGGGGGCCTCCACACGGCCCCATGAACCCAATGGGGGGGATGCCTCCTGGGATGAATATGATGGGCGGCGGCCCAGGTGGGAACATGGTAGGCGGGCTGCCAGGTATGCCCCCTCAAGGACAGTTCCCTCCTTCCCAGGACGGCCCCTACCCGGGGCCCAGTCCGCCGGGCCCCGGGAGCGAGGAGGGTAAGAACTTTGGCGGGGGGCCTCAGCCCGGGCCTCTCCAGCAGTCTAGCCTGAACCCTAGCGGTCCCCCTCCTAGCAACACTACGCCCGGGCCGCCTGCTAACTCTGGGCCCCCGCAGCCAGGCGGAGGCTACCCCGGACACCCCGACGTCCAGCAAGCCAACGCCAACGCAGCCGGCCAGCCGTCCTCGTCGGGCCCTCAGCCCAACCCCAATTCGTCACCAACGGGGCCCCTGAATGGATCCGGCCAAAACCAGCATCCGCCGCCCAATCAGCTCCAGCCGCCCAACAATGCCAACGCCCCGAATTCAAACAACTCTTCCCAGCAACAGCCACAGTCTACCCCACCTAATTCTGCCCAAGGATCCGCCCCGTACAACCAGCAGAACCACACTCAAGGTGCTGGTGGCCCCATGCCCAACGCTCCACCCAGCTCAGCACAGAACAACATAACCAACAACAACAACGGAGGCAGCACCCCAAGCAGTAACCCAAATCCACCCTCTAATTCCACCTCGACCCCCAACACCCAGTCTCCCCTGCCTCCCGGCCCCGCCGCGCCATCCGCGGGGCCCGGCTCTGGCCCTGGCAAGCTCGGCGGCCCGGGGATGGTGTTCCCCTGCGGCTTCTGCTTAGCGGAGGTGCACGACGACCAGGACGCCATCTTGTGCGAGGCCTCGTGCCAGCGCTGGTTCCACCGCGATTGCACGGGCCTAACGGAGCCGGCCTACGGCCTGTTGACCCGGGAGAGTGCCGCCGTCTGGGCCTGTGACTTCTGCCTCAAGAACAAGGAGATCCAGGCCGTGTACGTGCGCCAGGGTTTGGGCCAGTTGGTGGCTGCTAACGAGGGTTGAGGGAAGGCCAACGACGGAGGGCAGCAGGACGTTGGCAGTGTACAAAAATAATGAAAAGAGAGACGTTTTAATTGACGTTGAATTGCTCTAACTGAATGACACTGGTCTCATATCAGCTACTTGTCCAGTTTTCTCTTTAGTATCCCTTTACTTGCTATACAGAAAACCCATCCACATTCATGC
>JAODOY010058193.1:0-17670 GCA_025399855.1 Forbesichthys papilliferus
TGCTGGTCTGGGGGAATGCCTTCCTTGTCCTGGATCTTGGCCTTGACATTCTCAATGGTGTCACTTGGCTCAACCTCAAGGGTGATGGTCTTGCCAGTGAGGGTCTTCACAAAGATCTGCATGTTTAATCTGGGAAAATTCCAAAGATATAACAATAATAAAGCCTTATGTATAAAATATTTAGCATAATAGGCTTTTTACATATTTTATCTAAAAACCTAGTTTATATAAATATTATATTTCTGAACATTAAACATTTAGTGTATTCTGTTCTTCAATAATGTACACAAGTCATTCTATATAAAAGCCTCAGCTAAATGCTGTAAGGTAAATGTAAGTATCGGTACAGAAAAAGAAAATGGATTCCTCTGCGGTAAATCCTACTTGAAGCACAAGCGCCATTTTAGATTCTAACGACCTTCCTTTTGTTCAGCTACAGTACCCGGTAATGGAAGCCGCGAAAACGATGAGTCATGCATAGACACTTTTCTGATTAAAGGCCACGAAGGGCAGGTTCTTTCGTTAAAATATGACTAACCAAACCCAAATAAATTAGAATCTGGTTAAATGTACGGTACCGTACGGTAAATCTTTAAAACATTTAACCGCCACAACAGCAACCGTTGTGACGAAATAAAAAAGGAAATGAGCGAGCACAACAAATACGAATTACATACTTATAACTACAAAGTATATATATATATATATATATATACACACAAATAAAACAGTCAAACAATTAATCAAAACCAAATACTTACAGAGGTTAATAATGTCTCGAAAGGAGATCTCCAATATTACACTTCTCTAGTCCAGTCGAACGCCGTACTTAATTCTTGCGCAGTGCAGAGGACTCTTATAGAAAACTGCAGTAGTTACGTCATCTGAAATATTAATCCGCGAATTAAAATAGTACGTTGTGTTTAAAGGCGTTGTGGGGTTTACTTGCTTTTATTTGGTTACTATCATGATAGTTTTACACATAACACGTTATCACACATTATATTAATGACACGAATTACACTATATATGTTAACTATATATTTAAACGGCGGAGTGATATGTATTTAGACGAGCGACACCCCAAAGCACGGGATTGGATGAGGCGTCTTTGTTTGTTTGATAAGCGATTGGTTGCTATGTAGAAACATCTACAATATCTTGAGGCAAACTAATTTAATTATTTTAGCGATTTTTTTTCATTGGTTTGTAAAAAATAAACGATTGAACGTGTGTATCTGTCATTATCTCTACTAAAAGAATAACTTGTTTTCTAAACATGTGATCTGTCATGACTACGTGAATATCATGCAACTAGCAAGTCGATACAACGGTACTGTACCGTACTGATGTCCACATAAGGCAATGGAGAAAAGCTTACAAAAACCTACATATTATGTAAGACGTACATAATTAATCAGTATGACAATGCTGATTATGACACTGCTATATGAAATTGGCCTATTCTGTATTCTGTCCTGATTTATGGTAGTGCAACAGCCTCGACATGTTGACTTGGAATATTGTGTACGGTAGCTCAAGTCGGGCAACATCCAATCAGTGTTTCATCAGTAGTCTACATGTAAATATCTAAGCTACTTTTAACCAGTGATGTCAAAGGGAATGACGCATGGCCACACGGGTTAACTCGTGATACACCCATAGTTCTATGCATACACCACATCAGCGAAGATTGAAAAGTGTTTGATGTCTGATGTACTTTGGAATTGGGAGTCAGCAACGTGTTGATCAACCCGATAAACATGTTCCAGGAAAAAAGGGTAGATCAGGTTAGAAGCTACGTCGCAAGATACAACGCCAAGTACACTCAATGGCCTCTTTCAATTTAACACTTTAAATGATCAACCAATCCTTCTAAGATGTCTGCTGGTTCTGATGGTCTGTTCTAAGGATATGCGTCACTAGTTTCACAAAGGGTCAAGTTGTTATTCAACCAAGTAGCCATTTTCAATGTTGCTTTGAAAACACAGAACAGTCTATCAGAACAAGGCATACGTGAAAATATAAGTTAGTGGTAGGTAGGCAGTCTGTATTTTAACCAGATGGATCTGGTTAAACACACCGGCGGCTGCCATTGTGGCTCTGTAAGATTCGAAATATGGAATTCCCCAGACCTCCACGTTTTCCATTGCAAGTATGTTTGTAAATTATGAATAACGTAGCCTACCTGATTAAATTCAAACTATTATTCTGGCAATGATATCTGCATCATGACTACGTTTTCATTTTTGTCTCAAGCTGTAGCATTTGCACTAAGAAGCAAAACCATCATTTCATTGTATCAAAAAATCAATTCACACTCTTACAGGTAGGCAAGGAAATGCAGTCAGTGTCATTAGAAGGGTAGACTACTAAAGTGTTTAAAATCGTGCTTTATTTTGCCATTGTATTATTCTGTTTCAGGGTTCTGAAAATCTCACCACATATACATTTAATACGCACACCGCCAAACACAACTTCTGTAAAATATGTGGGGTTCAGAGTTTCTACACTCCACGCTCCAATCCTGATGGATATGGTGAGCATGACATTACAACTTTGGTCATTGAATGCATGAATATAAAACATGTAATAAAAACGTTATACAACACTGTGCTTTACACCCTCAGGAATTGCTCCCCACTGTTTGGACCCAGGTACTGTGCGCAGTATTGCAGTGGAGAAGTTCTGTGGGGAAAAATGGGAGGAAAGCATGCAAGCTCACAAGAGTATCAGAAGCATGTCTAAACCGGACATGCAGTAGAATAAAACCATTACAAGTGAACCATCATCATTCATCATTTTATTCTAATAGCAGCAGACCTGAAGACTGACTAATTTATTTGAAAAAGTGTTTAGAAAATTCCAGTGCATATGTTTCTCAATATAGCAGTTAGTAGTTAGTAATACGCCCAATGCCATCACACACACACACACACACACACACACACACACACACACACACACACACACACACACACACACACGCACAGTTCCTGTAAATGTGAGTTGAGACATGTATTAATAGATCTTTAGGTTTCTTGGTCCTTGCGGGATTGTCTGGAATGTGTTGACTAGCATGTAGCGTGAGAACATCATGTAAAGGTGACGGAACCATAGGAGTTGAGTGCGATGATTAAACATTGCCTCCTAAAAAAGGGATTTTAGATGCTTATTAAAAAATATATGACACATGACAAATAACTTGGCTTATTTCAAATAAAGTCATTTAACTATAACCATATTTCATATCTTAAATAATTACTGAACAGTATGCTCAAAATATGTGCGACGGAGATTGTCCGTCCCCCTCGGGGAATTGGACCCCGATCTCCCACGCAGAGAGCGGACGCTCCTACAAGGCAGGCCAAAAACCCACGGGCCCTGGCCTGCGTCGCCAGAGCGTTCTATGAGGTGTCGGATAGTGGGGGTTAACACTGCACAGCTACCTGCTGGCCACCGTTACATATGCATACATTTTAATAGTAACATTATTGTTATTGGCAAATGACCAGTGTCTTTCTTTCTGAAACCTTACCCTGGCCTTCCTGTAGCCCTCGGGGCCTATGATGCAGCAAAGGCAGCCTGGCAACAGCCAGCTGATAGGAAGCTCAAGAAAAGAGAGGTATTTTCTCAGGAGGCCAACAGTCACCAAGGACATTAGACAGCAATCTGGGGGGAAAACGGACAGGTACAAAGTCAGGTTCCTGGTCCGGTTCCTTTACTTACGACAACTAGTGTACGATCAGATTACAAATGTAATACAAATGTCAGCAGTCAATGCCATTATTGCTTAGTTACAAACATGCCTTCTCTCAGGGACAAAATTGTATAGAGACAGTGAAGTGTACGGCATTAATAACTTCATTGCTCCTGTGCTGTTGACTAAAATGTCAACAGAACAGGTTTTGCTGGGTGAACAACTGTGTGGCCAAGCTGCAGGTCGAGCTTTAGGAAAGCTTTTGTAATGAACAGGGTGTTGCCAGTCAGACAGTAGATGTATTATATATTATACCCAGCTGAAATAAACAGCAGGAAGCCTGCTTTGTTTCGATCCAACCAAAAATATGGTTCAGTATATATTAACAAATGTATTTGGAAGATAAAAATTAAAAAAATGTTAAAAAAAGCATTTAAATGCATGTTTAGGAGGGAAAGGCTGTGGGTGTGGATATTTGAATAACATTTCTAGTGTTATTCAGTGAACAAAGGGTTGCCTTGTGTTCTTGTGTCACACCAGCTCGAACACACAGGAAGGCATCCCGTTTCTTCTGCCAGGATTCCAACCTCACTACAATGGAATGAATGCAGTGAAATACATCACTTGCTTTATACTGCCACCACTAGACCCGTTTACAAATAAACATAAAACTCAACAGTACCACTTTTGACAGTAGATGGGGCTGTTTAACAAAACAAAACGTAATAGCGTTTTCTTCTATTTACTTTCAGTGTAACACAAATAGCCTGCCTATAGGTGGTCTCTTCCCAAAATTATGTCACTCCAATCCACCACAATATTATATATTATATGGAGTCAAGATATCCTTCCTATGGTATCTATGTTGCTGAATGGAAGGCATAGTGTTATTCAAAATTGTTGGGCTAAGACTGACTTGATTTCAAAATACAATTTAAAATAGCCTGTGTTAGGTAATTACTATTTAGTTTTATTATATTACTTATTTTAATGCAACATACAGTATGTTTCATGTTTTTTATTTCTTATAAACAGTAAAAACAGCTAACCTACCATCAGGAACGTCACCAGTAGAAGCAAGATGGCTGTAGGTAGAAAAAAAACTAAGTTGCAAAATGGCTTCAAACAAGTCAAATAAAAATAGCACAGACACGATAATTTTAGTAACAAGTCATATTGTGATGATCTATTATATTGTAGGGAAGAATAAACTTCCTAAAGAAAAGCTAATATGAATAAAAACCTTTTGTTAAAAACAAGTTATTGGGTGATGCTCTGGACTGGAGGACTCTTGAAGTGTAGCAGAGACATACTCATTTATTTGAGACAACATGGGGTATGTGCTACTCATTATAATTCTCCATCTAGTCAGTAGATAGCTGTCACATTGTATTGTAATCACTGTGGCTCCAGATAACTACCATTCGGTTTACACAATGTGTTTTTCACTGCATAAAGCATATAATGCATAATGCATATACACCATCCATGTAAATAAAACACAGAACATCATGTATTTACTTACATGTGGGCAAACCTAAAAGCAGAGCGGATTCTAAAACTGAAAGACAATTTATATCTAAAGATGTTTATTTGTATATGGCAACACACACTGGAGACTTGGCTATAGCAGTGTCCCCCCCCCCCCCCCTCCCGGGCTAGTGCGACACTTTTGAGTGGTCGCAAGATACTTAAATAAAAATGAACTCCATTTGTTTATTAACCATGTTCACGGTCTAACTAGGTTTGTGTATTTCTGGAAACACAACACATTACACTGCATCCTGCCGCACATATCCCTGCTATGAAAAACCTCCATTCGATGTCTCCAGCTTGGCTGGCTTTTCCAACTCTCCTCCCACCTCACATCCATCTGGGGTGTAATTTGCTGGGATTTCTGAGAGCAGGGCAATTTGCATGGGTTGACCTCTCGGATATGTAACAAATTCATTATGAAAAACATATCTGTGCGTGTGTGGGGAGGAGGGAGGGAACTTGTTTGTGGAGGATGTGGCGATATGTGCCAGATACTTTGTCTGTTGTTTTATTTATGCTGACTGCTGGGTTCATAAACAACCACAGACCAGTTGGTACAATACCTGACTGCATTGTGGATGGCTATGTGATTTACATGGCCACTTACTCCTCGTCCATCAAAGGTCAGAACCTGGAACAGAAAAACATTAAATTGCGCGGCTGCAGCCAAACTCAGAAAAACAGATGAAAAAGTCATTAAAAACAAGCATGCAAAAAATAGGACAAGATTTGTCTCTGCTTAATGGAAGGGTTCTGTGTATCTGACTGTGATGCTGTTTGGCAACACGCAACTGATATTTAAAGAAAAAAAAAAGTTTCTGCGATCAAAGGGAAAGTAAAAAGTAAAGACACACCGTAGCATTTGTTGGACATATGTTTCCTTGCTCATGTCTAAAATACAGGATTAAAGGCACGCTCCTCGATTTGTGTACGGATGTGCCCTTGTGGTTGGTGCCGGCATTACAAAAAACATTTGTTTTGTTTGAAACTATGACGGCCCGTACTACTACACCATAATGCTTATCTATAGATTTTAACAGTAAATGTGAAATATCCATACGACACTGATGCAAGCAGAAACAAGTGTAACGCCTGGCCTTGCTACAATATATTCTGTATATACTCCCAGATGTTTGGTGCTGAGCAAATGCTAGATGAGACACAAAAGAGGAGCAATCACGTTCATCAACTTTATGAACAAAAACAGAAAATTCCATCTCAGTATCGACCCGTTTGGTCCGAGAACTGCAAAAAACCCTGCTTTGTCTACACTCTGTCATCTTACTGTTGCTGCACATGTAGCAGAATCCTATTTATGCCCTGGTTGCAGAGATCACATGAAAGATTGCTTTTTTCTAAATGGGCCACATTCCTCCAAGCTAATAATGCACATCCTCACTCTGTCCTGCATGACATTCTTAGTTTTAACACAAACAACGAACGCAAACGTCTAGTTGAAAGACAAAGCTATAATAGCTTTTATCGCTCATATTTGAGAGGCTATAATATATTTGAGCTTAACAAAACAAACTAAGGAGGTCAATCTGACTCATTCATAATAATTATGAAGACCACATACCCATACAATGTTCTGGGAAGGAGATTTACAAATATGAGAGGAACATGCATTTAATTCCCTGAATATGAGCAAAATGGTATAGGCTAACGTGAAATAAGAAATGGCACCAGTATTGTTGTTGTGAAAAGCAATCATCCTACAAGTTACTCATACCATGTTGAAGGAGTGAGCTAGAATGTGTTTTTTGACTACAGAAGAGACCAATGAAATGCTCCATTCTGCCTTGGGGTCGTCTGGAAGGTTTCTGGAAGAAACAGAAGAGAAAAAGCTCTGGGAATCTAGGTAAACTATCTGGAGGCAAAACCCAAACAGCATGTAGTTTAATAAGCATGGTGCTTTGGCTTAGGTTCTGAAGACCGTACACAAGACCTGCACTACCTACTTAAAGTAATTTGAAACGAAAACACGAGTATGTATTGCACGTTAAAGCCTGAGTAAGCATATTCCTGTTCCAAGCAACCAAGCCAGAATTCTGCGCAACTTCGAGCCAGCCTTTAAAAACAAGCTCTAATGGAATGCAAACACCAGGGAGTGCTGGGAAGTCCGGAGGTTAAGGGTCGGAAGAGTCTTAGCATCCTGTTCAGCTAAAACTCCAGTCCTGGAACAACAATTTATTATGCGCTACTCTCCGCAAGCGTTTTCTTCTAGATCTACCAGGCAACCCACCCTACGGATCTCCAGAGACATGAAGCACTAAAATGAAGAGAGGCAGAAAAATGTGCTGATCAAAACAGTTACAGAAGTCCAGAGGGCTTTATTTGAAAATCAGTTGGATCTATCCTTCTCTTAGGCTAACCAGTCCTCTGCCACTCGTGAAACCAACCCAGAAAAAGAAGGCAAATTAAACCATATCAGTCTTTGCACACCTCAGAACATGAATACAATAGACAAAATGCCTACAAGCAAAGTAGTTGAACGTAGAAAGATACCAATCAATCAGCTTCCTTAGCACAAGTAAAACCATAGGCCATGGAGGGGATATGGGGAGCTTGGCTTGATGAGATAAGGAGACACATCATTGACCCAAAGTAGTGTATTTAAAGAATGATGGTCTGTATACGCGTAGCCTCCCCCTACCACACACACACACACACACACACACGCACACGCACACGCACACACACACACACACGGCCCCTAATAATTAGCCAAGGCTGTGCTAGTGAAGGGTAGAGATGGGATTGGGAAACAAATGTGAGGGCTGCTAGGGAGCGAGGGGTGCTGCTGGGTCAGACGGAGGTCAGACAGAGGTGGGAGTCATGCAGAGCTGGTTGGCGGTATAGTTAAAGTTCACACATAGTTTACAAGGGCCTGCCATCAGATTGATTGCCCCGCTCTGACCCCTGAAAAACAGCGTACACTTGTTTGAAATGAGACATACTATAATAATGTTCAATAATAAACACATTTAGCACAGTTTGTTGTTTAAAAAAATGTAATCGTGATTATTTGCAAGCTTAACGTACAGTAATAATTAACTGTTTAAACTATAAAAAAAAAATTAAATTATTTATTATTTATTATTAATTAAATTATAAAAATATAACATGGACATTTTGTTTTAGGTTAAATTAAAAACTGCAGCATGGCAACTGTAACTATGCAAAATAATGATGTGAACTAGAATGGAAAAGAGAAAAATTTATGACAGACAACTGACCTTTCTCAGGCACTCAGTCTCACTATGGCAACAGCACTACACGTCCTAGAGTAACCTCACAGGCCCCACTTTGGAGGTTTGCATGTGGATGTATAATTGCTTGCAGGGATCTGTATGCAGTTGTTGAACTTTGTCCCAGTAACAGGATTCTCTGTGTGTGTGTGTGTGTGTGTGTGTGTGTGTGTGTGTGTGTGTGTGTGTGTGTGTGTGTGTGAGTGTGTGTGTGTGTGTGTCAAAAAGGGCTTGTTTAGTCTGGTCATAAGGACCACAGGCCAATAAACTGCCAGACTTCTGTCCACACAATCAGATTACATGTCCATCCGGAAGGGCTGCTATGCCACTAGACGACACCCACACTATCTCACCATATTAGTTAGAACTGCACTGTGGACAGATTGTTACAATATGCATTCTGTTAGTTAATGGATTCATACATAGTGGAAATTGTACATATACTACTACAAATCAACACAATAATTTGGTTGCTAGCATTGGGTTAGCATTAGGTTATTAGCATTCTGTATTGTATTATAAGCTAGGGCTGCGGTGACACAGCCAAGTGTCACTGGAAGACTCACAGCAGCACTATTGCCCAACACCTGTCACTAGCCAATACATCAGCCGAGGCTGATATTCCCTCTGATCAATGTATAATTATACATAGTGGGGGGGCAGGAGACATTGACTGTGACTGTCACGGGACACTAGCTCTGGCTGACTGCAGTAGTGGGTTTGTATTGCACTTATCCAGCTTTCACCCGTGCAGAAAAAACATGTATTATTATTATTATTATTATTATTATTATTATTATCATCATTATAATATAGAAATCTTTAGATTTCTTTAGACCGGGATCTTTAGAAGACGTTTTTGTTCAATTTGGGTTTACAAGCTACAAGTATTTCAGAAAAGAAAAAGTAGGGTTAGATCCAGGGAAATTAATGAAGAGAGTGACTGCGAGACCAACAGAGACGTCCCCAGTCCCAGGAATAACATAAGTAAGCGGGTGGCGGGCAGGTTGAATGAATAAGTGCTGTGAAGAGCTATACTGCTGTGGTCCACAATGGAAATGGAGGTCAAGGGTCAAGCCAGTGGACATGCATAGGAACGCGCTGCTTTGGCTGTGCCTGGTCACCTTGGCCTCAACATGCACTTGGACCAAGACACAGTCACCACAGCTATACTATTAATGTGTATTCATGGCGAAAAGGTATTATTCAAACGTTGACATTGACAGACACTCTTCATGGAAGCCACCCAGTAAAGGTGGCCGCTTTTGAAAAACAGCGACAGTACTGACGTTTATTTTCAAAGACACGCCAGTGCTGTGCTTTATAACTTAGTGTTTTGTCTGTATGAGTTATAATGTAACTTTTAATCTCCTATCCTTGAGCAAACCTTCCACAAAACCCAGTCCAGTTCATTATCAAAAGAGCAGCTGCCGGTTTTATGATTTGTCTTTTCATTCGCTATAGTGTCGCAATCACTCTAGCAGATTATTTAGCTAAATTATTTTGTGTTAAACTAGAGGTTTTTGAATTATATGCCCCCCACCCCCACTGCTGCTGTACCAAAGCAATATCACCATACATATATTTTTTTATATCATCGTCTTCATCAGATTAATTCATTATTGCCGGCTACTGTGGCTTTGAGGCTTGCTGTTCACTTTCAGGTCTGATGAGGTCATGCCAAACCAGCTGAAGACTGTTGAGGGATGAGCACAGGCCACATGCCACTACAAATATGCACAAACACAATGACGGGGCTTGAAAAAAACACTTGAACAATGCATGACGTTCAACACAAGACAGGCATGGCCTCGCTGTCAGTTTCTGACAACAAGATGTTCAAGATATTTATTTGATATAATGTAGGCTTGATGTAGGCTAACTGAGGATATATGAATATACCTTCCCGTCTGTAATATAGGATTTTTTTTAAAACTGTGGTCAGTGCAGCAAGCTTAATATAATAAATTCTGAATATTCAAATACAATTATGTATATCATCCTACTAGCATTTAGTAGACATGACAGTAATATAATAGGGTATAGCCTGTATAGCCTATAGGAACGTATTTAGGGAACATGATGTGTGACTGACAAGAAGTTTCAAACAACACACAGTGTTATTGTGTTAACCTCAACCACAACATGCAGAAAGACATACACGTATACATACATATACGTCATCTATGGCCACATTGTGAAGGCTACACTTTGAACAATGCTTTTTCTGTAACATTAATCACTGCAACTTTGAGTTGTAAACATGAAAAATGGACATGCTGGCAACCCCGGGGGATGGCATCTATTTTTTCTGTGTGCACATTAGAATGACAAACAAGATGAGGAGGGGTCAGGTCAAGAATGTACATCTGCACATTCTTGGCTAGAAAGGATGTTAATGCAGCCAAACTGCAGCTTGCTGGCAATTTAAAGACACAAAAAGCAAAATACATCTGAGTGACCTACATTGGAGTGCCAAAATGGCAGCTAACTTCCTTGGCAGTTGGCTTCAGACATGGGAAGAATTGTGTGGGTGTAGTTCAGCTAGGAGAGTTGTACTCAATAATTTGAATAGTAGATTAAGTGTGTGTTCTTGGGTTCACAACAAAAATGCAAGAGAAAAATGGGCTGCAATCCAGTTGAACTGAAAAGCAGACAGCACTGAGATCAAAGTTCAGCCATGTTCTTCTGTTTGCACAAGATAAAAAAAATTTGTAAAGTCTGTGTGTGTGTGTGTGTGTGTGTTTAACACACCCAACAATGTTCACAGAGGCAGAGAATCTGGGCAGGCTTCCAGCGAATTACCGTGACTTCAAGGCTTGTGGCAGAGTTCATTCGCCACACCTAGGGCTGTCCCGAATACCATTTTACAGGTTTCGAATACTTGATGGTATTTCCGAACAAGTTCTCAAAAACACCATTAAAAACACTCAACTAAAATTAAGAAGTATAAGTGAAGTAATTTTCGATTCCTAGCTTTAGTGAGCAGTGAGCACACATGTAAACATAGGTATGCGCTCAAAATGGCCACTTTGATTTATACGTCAATAGAACCAGTCAGAGCTGTTAAATAGCATATACCTCCTGTATTATCCAATACATACAAGTGTGTGTTGAATGAGTAGCCTCGCTCTCTTCTTACAAAGAGAGACAATTGCAATCAATCGTGTTGATGACACAGTGTAGGGCAGGCAATTACATTTCAACATGTAGGTTTATATGGAGACAGTAGGGATTAATGGGAAAACATGCATGCATAATGTGAAAAAATGAATAATAATCCCAATATTTAAATATACCCAACGAACGAAAACCCGAATAATCAAATATTTGGGGCCAGCCCGAGCCACTCCCGGTGAACGAACGAGGAAAAACTCCCATGTAGGCGTGTCTGAAGTTCTCAGAAATCCCAACACTTTCTAGAAAACCTGCTGGCCTCATCCAGATTTACCTCCACTCCCTTTGTACCATTTGAATTGCTTCAACATCCCTATTATTCCAGCAATATAGACCTTAGCAGGTCATGAATTCTATTTCTTTATTGAGTTTCAACTGTCTGTGTAAAACCATTAGGGCTGGGTATTGCCGAGGACCTCACGATACGATACGTATCACGATACAATACATGGATCACGATACGATATGTATCACAATACACTGAGATAGCATACATATTGCGATGTAACTCTAAAAATAGAGCTGAAAATACAACTTGCCATCTGGGTAATATGTACATCACAATATATTGATTACTCAGCAAACAAATTGAGTCAAAACTATTTAATTAAAATGTTCCATTCCAATTACTTATAACAGTATTTGCATTGCACATCATCACTGAATTTAAAATTATAAGCCCTAACATCATATGAAAATGTTAGTATATTACAGTATATTACTGAAGACACTGCTATGGCAACTAGCCTACTTGCTCTACAGTGATATCTAAAAGAGCGAGGGAAAAATAAAGACATTTAAAATCAGTTATTATATTATATTATTATTGTCATATTCTTAATTTTGTATTTTTATTCCCTGTCTTGTTCTTTATTTTCCTTGAGTTTACACTCATAATTATAATTTTTTTATATAAATTATAAATGTTATATTCAAAATATATATTGTGGCTGGGAAATAATATTGCTATATATCTATATACATACACACACACACACAGTATATAATTTTTTTTTTTAAATGTATAAAGCAAAATATTTCTCTATTCATATATGAACAGATGTAACATTAAATGTAGCTCACATTTCAAATTCTCTGAATAAATTATGATTCAATCTGATGATTACAGATCAATCAATCTTGTTTTGTGTGTTTTCTCTGGAAACTCCGGATTTCAACAGATGGTCTTAAAGAGGACAGACATCTTACATTTGTTTCTTAGTCATTCTTTCATACACCAAGCCAAGCAGACTAGGCTGTGTTTCAGTAAGAATTGGAGCGTTAGATTTGCGGTCAACTCTGTTCTGAGGGGCAGGGCTCAGGGTCAGGGAAAGGACTCTAATAGGCCCACATGCTAGACTGGTTGAGATCTGGATGTATTTGCTACAATATTAAATTATGAACAGAGCAATCTATTATGAAAATATATATTATGTAAATAGATTTTTCAGCCAAACAAACAAAAACATTTGACAAAATATACACACCTAGACATGCTAAAATAAAGTGTTAATAAACCGAGAACTTTTAATGTTTTGTGTTTGCATTCTTAGGTGTAATGCAGCTGCACCTTACTTGTGGTTTATAATGGACACTCGGGAAGATGGTATCCCCAACACTGCACAGCTGTTGATGAGTTCATTCTTACGCTGAAGTCCTTGATTGTAGTAATTTCCTGTATAATATTTGCACAAATTGTTTATTATGAGGACTTAAAAACATTACACATTTATTTTTTGCAAATATATCTTGAACAGTTGGGATATTTACAAAGGGAACTGCATACCTTCATGAGCTAAAACATTTAGATCTACTATACTAACAGTCCCTAATATTAAAGGGACAGTCCTCAATTTCCCTTGTGGCTCAACACCTGTTTCCATTCAAGTTTGAAACCCACGTCAATGCAGATTGTCTCACATCCAATTATAATTAGGCGTGAATAAGACTGAATCCTTAACAATGATTCGTAGGTAGGGCCCTCGGTCAGGTCCTTGAGACCGGGATTAAAATACCTTTAACAATAATCTAGGTTTACAACCCCACATACAGCACACCCAGACATTGTCGGCTACACCTTCCTTTCCAACCTTCTAAACCTTCTGACAGTTACACAAACATGGAGTGTACCTTTAATATTATGATCTAGCCCCACGTTTGAAGCAAGTCTTTTACAATAAAATGCAAGGGTCATTGGTTGGATCCACTTAGTGCTTTAGAACCATAGTGTAGAACACTATGTTGTGAACTAAATAAAAAAGGCAAATTAAACTGACCAATGGGAAAAGCAACACGGAGATGTTCACTTTCACTTTTTTGTGTTGCATTAGTTCAATTATGACTAATGTATCTGAATGGAATCCATAGGAAATAATTTTATTTTCACATGATTAACATACCTTCAGACAAACACAGCAAATGAACACTGGCTTTCAATTCCACGAGTCTTAGAATAGTTGGGGCGAAAAACATGCATTCATCATCTGGGTGAGCAGTTACAATTAGTGCTCTAACATCAACATCAGTTCGTGAAGCGAGAGCATTATTCTTTCTGGTTGATGAAAACGTCATCATATGTCTCACAGATTTCACAAAATGTCGCCGATGTCTATAGAAAATACATCGTATCCAAACAAAATAAATTACAAGTAAGGCGAGGACGAAGAAAACACTCATTGCTTTCGATCTTTAACATCAACAGTCCGTTGGTAAACGAAAGCTGAAACACCAAAGGTTCCGCATAATGCCATAAACAAATACAATATTGTTTTCTTTATTAGTAAAATGAACAATTAAATATTTTTTGTCCCACTTACTTAGAGGGATTAAATATAAATGTAGGTTCTTTTTATAATAGGCGTGTATGATTTATTTTTGTATTTTAAGAATAGCCACATCCGTTTTAAATTAATGTAAAAATATGTTGCTAATACATGAAAATATCATACAAATATATAAGCAAGTGTGTTTACTTTTTAACAGATTACAAACACAACGACCCTTGTTGCGGGAAATACATAGCTGTCCCACTACTTTTGTCCTGGCAGGTGTAAAAACATTACATTCGTTTTTAAATGTTAATTATTTATAACACCAGTTAATTGGCAGTGTTGTGTGGCTTCTATACGTATGAAATATGTTATGTTTATTATACAACTTTTTACAAAAATCGACGCGCTATTTCTACTTTTGGTGTAGAAAAATATATTTTGTCCTGCCATGACATCGACAGACAAATGGTGCAGCCTTCAGTCTGCCCAGTAGTCCACATCGCGCAACCCGCGGATTTACAATCAACAATTTCCACAACGTTCGACCACGAAATACGTTTTACGTCTGTTGGTCCATTGTATGACAGTGAGGTGAGTGCAAATCATTGATTTGCATCAAATTATTTCCACATTTAACTGTTTGGACGTTATTTAAGCACATAGTCTACGCTTAAAATCTGCCTTGCAAGATGGCGACGTGGTTGAGAATTCAAAGGTGAAATTCGGTTAAGTTAACAACCTAGCATGTTTAATGTCCTACATGTCAGTTTATAACGCCAGAGCTTAACCTAACACTATTTTAAGTTAACGTTCATTACCCTATATGTTTTAGTCAAAGTCAGGGGAAGGCTATCTGCGGTCGCAGTACCGTAGACCCATCCCCCATATTCATGTAAGAAATCCAATTGCGTTTACGGTACATGACAGCGTGGTAAAAGGCAGCAACAGCAACAACACCACATCAAAACGTACTGTAATCTTTGTTTCTCAGGTTCCCATGTTTTGCAATAAGCATTTCGTTTGCAATGGTTGGTGGGAGCACATGCCATTCTAATTTTGAAGTATCGTATGCTAAATATGAATTGACTACCGGGTATACTGATTTTGATTCTGATACTTATATTGACTATACGATTCGCAATGGCCTGAGTAGTAAAACCATTTCACCACTGGCAAAAACTGCAGCCGTCAAATTCTATAATACATACGAAGTTACAAAATATCCGTGTAAATGAATACAACACAAACAAACCTGGTTGGCTAATGTATATTTGTCACGTTGGTGTGGTACCAGTACCTGATTGACATAGCATCCTATGGGACAAGGAGGACACAGCTCAATTCGCCACAAACCAAACAAAATCTAGAAGATGTGGTTAGTTCGTTCATAAACTCAAGATTGCCACACTATTAGTTATTTTAGTGTAAGTTGATCAAACTACATAAAATAAACAACCATCAAGTTACTACACTAAAGTAATTTAATTGGTGCATTTTTCTAACCTCTTTAATTAAAATCAAGCCTTTGGGTTAAACTATGCACTAAACAAATTATCTAACTAAACTGTGACACCAATGCAAGGACTTATTTGGCCATTGTTGTGATATATACATGTTTTGGTGTTTGCAAGGGAAATGGTGTATGCAGCAGAGCACTGCCAATAAACCGACCTGTGTGACTGATATAAAGCATTCATAGCATGTAGGCTTATTTGTAGTAATAAGTTATAATATAGACTACATAGAGAGATTGAATCAAGGCTCTATCTTTTGAATGAATATCGGGGGACCCACATTCAGTATGACTCTATTGCTTTTATGACATTTCCCATACCCAACAATATTTAATTCTGCTTGTCATAGACAAAAATAGCCTCTAGCAGCATTTTGTCTGTTGAATTATACATGGATTATTTTAGTGTTTATACAGTCAACTTGTATTAGCCTATATTATAATGACACTGTCCAACTGATTCAACTTGAAAATGCTCCTTTATTTTGTTTGACTACAGTACTTAAATATGCCCATTCCATGACTTTATCAGAACATTGCCCCCTCGACCTTTGCCAATAACCCAGCATTTACTACTTTACACTGTATGATGCAAGAGCTACGTAATCATACATTGCTTTGCCAAAACACTGATAATGTAAATAATACTCTTTTAGTTTTAGATGCAACATTTCAATGTGATTTGCTGACTCACTGTTGGTGTCGATTCTTGCAATATAAAATGACGTAATAGACTACTAATATGAGCCACGTTGTCTGCTGCATTTGTATGTGACAACCCAGTTTCTCCTTTTAAACCTCTGTAATGTGAAATCGTTGTCATGTTATTGCAGGTGGTTTGGGTCCCTCCCTAGCCATGCTCAGCTGAATCCCTAGTCTGTGAAGCAGCAGCGGCACGCTTCCACGGTGCCCCATGATGTCCAGTAGCTCAGGCTACCCCCCGAGCCAGGGGAGCTTCAGCAGTGAGCAGAACCGATACCCTCCTCACTCTGTCCAGTACACATTCACTGCACGCCATCCAGAGGTACAGTCTCCCTTAGTGGCTCAGGCAAAGGGTGTATGTCGATGAAACACAGGGAGTTAACTGTTGTAATTGTTAATGTAATTGTTTTGCACTTGGTGGAAGTTGCATAACATAACAATGTTAACGATTGTCACTGCCTGGCTCTTGAAAATGCAGTTGAAGTGTGTGTTGTCAGTGATCTTAATTATATGAACTGTCCACATAAGTTTTATGGCACATCTGTTAAAACGTTAGGACTATTCAAGTGCAACTTTAGTTATATTTTGTCAAAGCTAGTAAATGGAGTGAATACCATATTGTGGTTCTACGTTTTAAGCATGTCTTACCCTTGTTCTCTACATGTAATGACGTACGTTGCAGACTAATTATGAGATCATGTGGATATATTGATATTTGGCCTCTGGCTCTGGCAATTAAACCATAGTGTCAGGAAGCATTTCCTTTGCCTTTTGATCTCAGTGCAACCAAGAGATATGTAGAGAGAGACGATGTAAAATTGCAAATTGGATGTATACACGCCAGTGTTCTGATACATTTCACACAGTTTGTGGGACCAGCCTAACTGACATATAGCTGTATTCGTTAGTGCTTCATTAGTCTGCAGACTGTTCAGATTATTTACTATATATTAGGGCTGTCCCGAATACCATTTTACAGGTTTCGAATACTTGATGGTATTTCCGAACGAGTATTCGAAT
>JAODOY010058224.1:0-17661 GCA_025399855.1 Forbesichthys papilliferus
TATACCCCCCCCCCCCCCCCCCCCCCACCCATTCCAGAAAAAGAGAAAGATGGAAAGGAGGATAAAAGAGAGGCAAAAAAAGAAATGGTGGGGGTTATCTGAAGTAAATCCATCTATGATGAGATTGGACTATAAACCATGGGATCATATTTACCCCCACACACACACACACCTTTTCACTACACAACACCCCTGAGCCCAAACATAGCCCCCCCACCCCCCTCTTCCTTCTCTCTTGTCAATATCCAATAGGGTTGGTGATAGGTGACACCTAGTGATATATTCATGTCGCCAGGGCTTCATTGTGTCTGTTCTAATGAACGTATTACATGCTGTCTAATAGATCTGGTCTTATTGAAAACAGTATGCATTCAGTACAGTTCTACATAGTATGACTGGAGTAAAGTATATTGTAACAGCTTATAACATATTTATATCAGCATAGCATTTAGCATGTAAAGTAGCATTACATACAGTAGTAGGCCTTCTGAACTGCATTGTACTGTAATGTGCTGTTGAATTGCATAGCACACAATCAGTGTAATGTAGCGTATAGCTATAATATACTGTACTAGTGTGAAGTAGCATTATATGGTATTGTAAAGCCTAACACAAAGTAGTATAATCTATTTTATTGTAATACACTTTGTTTGTTTGTTTATATTTGCTCCTCAGTCTGTAGTCCTGCTGCCAGAAGCTGAAGGCGGTGTGTGATTATGGTACACGATCCATTTGTCTCTTTAGATGTTCTGGAGAGCGAGAGGCATCGCATTACAATCAGTGGCCCTCATCAGGCCACTGACGAACAAACTCTGATTAACACCCCCATCTGATTACGGCAATCACCAGAAACACTGCCCCTGCACACACACACACGCATGCACGCACACACACGCACACACATACACACGTGCACACACACAAATGTGCATGCAAAAAAGTCACTGATCAGACATTGTTGTGTTGTTGCCACCATTACAGAAAGCAACACCAACAACATTGAGACTACAAAAGTGTATGTACTATAAGTATGTTTGCTGAGAGAGAGAGAGAGAGAGAGAGAGAGAGAGAGAGAGAGAGAGAGAGGTAGAGGGGTCTTCTTGTGGTTGATGTGGTCCAGGAGGGGGAGACACCGTCTACTCCAGACAGAGTACAAAGCAACCAGACGACGTAATAAATGTTACATTGTCTGCGACACACGCCTACCGTATCACATCCCACAAAGTGCGCTTTTCATCGTCTATTTCTCAGGAGCATTGCGTGCACCTCTAAAGCGCATGCACGCACAGGTGCACACACGCACGCACGCGCACGCACACACACACAGGGCTTGTGATAACAGTATCCCCACACACAAACAGGCGCGGCACACGCATGCTATCGCAGGCAGACAATGAGGCTCCAGACAAGGACAGATCCGGTAGTTAAAGTGTAATGAACAGGTCCCCCAGGCGGTGTCTCCCCCCCTCCCCCCGGATGATGGACTGACAGTAATGCAGGGGCAGATGGGTCTCTCTCCCGTCCCGTTCAACATCACACACACACACCCGGCCCCCTGTCCCCCCACCCATGCTCCCCGCAGTGAGATACCCCCTGTAGGCCTGATGTGGGGTGGGATGGGAAGGAGGAAAGGGCGGGGGGGTAACAGGCGAGGTGTGTGTGTGTGTGTGGAGGGGGGAGGGGGGTAAAGGGGGAAGTTATAACGCTGCAGCCCCCCATTCGTGATTTAGACTCCCATGCAAATTTAATCAATTGGAGTAGCTCTCACCAGCGAGAGCCTGTGGCTCATTAGTAGCAATTTAAAATAGGGGGCTATGATCTCCACCTCTTTCCATCATGCACACTATTTCTACACACACACACAGTCACAGAGACCCGCACAAATCCAAACGCTCACAAACACACACACAAGGCGGTACACAAACACACTGCAGGCAGGGGAACTGTGGTGGATACCCCCCTCCCCCCATAAGGACAGCTTTCGCTTTCCTATCAACTACTTCAAAGGCTCCATGGCACCCAGCTTCAAGTTAAAGGAGAGAGTTTGGAGGATAAAGAGTACCTCTCCTCTTCCCCCTCTATCTAAGGACCTTCTTCCATCCTCTTGTTCAAACCCCAGGGTAGCTTTCGCTGTTGCCCTTCTCTGCACCTCTGTAACTGGGGGATCGATTAGCACCGTCCTTAACCATCCTTAACCTTGGCTCTGTCAGATATAGCATTAGGAGTGGATGAAGCTAACTGGGTGGACTATGGTGCTATTTATTAGGGGCAAAGATCAAGTGATGGCCCACAGCAGGAATGGTGTTCTGTAATGCTGCTTGTGAACATTTGAATTTGTTGCGACATAGTAAGTCTAATATAAATAATGTGCCTTCATTTAAATAACAAACTTTTAATTATGGTACATATAAGAACAGAAGTTGACCTAAAGTGCTTTATAGGCTACATTAATAAAAGTATTCAAAACAATTTGTACTTCATAAAGTCAAGGTTTGTTCTCCTATAGAAGTCTGCCATCGTTGACCTAAAGTGACGATTTTATATTATTATTATGATTATGCTAATATTTCTCCACATACACTATACTGAACAAAGACTTAGTGTGGTGGATTAACCAGGCTGCACCGCTGTGTATCAGGGTCAGTGTCAAGCTCTGCAGCTGTGGAACCCCATTTCTGACCCCTAAGCCCCTATCATAAAGATGATGTCCCTCAGCAAACCTTACAGGGTCAGAAGCAGGAATAAGGAAGGTGGGGGTTCAACAGGATGCCTGGTGCTACTTGCTCATGCTTGGGACAAAAGAAGGAATGCCTGTCTATCTTTAAAATCAGTTTTGCCCACTATGCCCCTTGCTTGGGACTTCTGTTCCTGAGGGAGGAGGTTGGGTTGGGGGTGGGGGGCGGACATGAATGAAAGAAGACCTTGACAAGAAACACTGGCTTGTCTGTGTTGGGGTCACCGCAGTCAGATAGGGGTCCCCGGAACTGCGCACACAGTGCTTTGACCCCTGGGTTTGTCCTCCAACCCGCCCACTCCACTGTCACACAGGGCCTGGGGTCTGACTGCAATGCACGCTCCCCTGGTCATGTGACCATGTGACGCAGGGACAGGCATCAGCCTGCTGCCACTACGTAAGAACAATGTAATGCTTACGCCGTCTTGCCTTGAATGACAGTTTTGAATAGTGAAATTTACAGTAGCATATCCAATACTTTGTATGCATACTGCACATGTATGTAGATTATTTATTTGTACACCATCCAAATGGTGATCCTACAGTGTAACCCTGGTACATTTGTGCTATAGTTTACTAGAATAAACAACTACTTTTAGACATTAGGCTTGCACTGGTGTGAGAGTATGCCGCATTAAGGGAAACCAGAATGGGCACGATAGATCACACCTCTTGTTTTGGCCCACCTTGGCTCTGGTCAGCAGTGTTGGAGCCAGGGCCTTTAATGCCTTTTGTCCCAAAACCTTTCCCTTTGGCTGCTGACATTTCTGCCACGCTCCCTTATCAGTCGCCTTCCCTCCGCTGGCCCCCGGGAGAGGCTGATGGATGGGCGCCATTTATGAACCTCCAGCCACCAAAGTGATCGATTAAGCCTGGCTCACTGTGATCTGCTGCTCAGCCCTGGGATTTGCAGCCTGAGCCTTGCTATTAGCAGGTGGAAGGCAACGCACAATAGGCCTTAACAGAACTCCATATTAAACACATGAGCATACTGTAACTGTTACAGCCAAGGTGCTTCAGTAGAAAATCTGTATAGATGCTTTAAAGTTGGAAGGAATATTAATAGCCACTGTTAACAGTAAATATAGAATGTAGGCTGATTGCTGTGATATGGCATACGCAGCATTAGCTAATGGCAACATCCTAGAACTTGAAAACTATTTGATTATGGATCTCTGATGTCCACACAGCACACAGTAACCTTTGTAAAGCTTACATTATTGTCACTATTCAGATATTTCCTGACACTGACCCGAGGAACACCAATGCCACCTAGTGGGGATACAATATAAATTAAATGAAAATAGGACAATAAATACATTTAATTGAGTTTTATTAACTAGGTTTATTTTAAATAACCAAAAGTTATTTACAAAACACAAAAGCCACACTTAAAGCAGTTTATTGTAGAAGTCTTTTTTCCATGTCTGTTGACCACACACAGACAACTGTTTTCACTGGTCCAATGAATGGTCCACTATTTGGCAGAAGGCAAGTTGATGGCGCTGACACAATCCTTCAGCGTTTCCTCCTGGCATCAAACCTGTACACTGCTGGGGCTCCGTGGGTCTCACTGCTTACTTTCACTTTTTTGTTTTTATCCTAAATCAGAAAGGAGATGTGTCCAAAAGGAGTCTCATGTCATGGCTATCCAGCAGCAACCTGAGCCTCAGCAATGAGGCACTATCACCCCAGTAAACGTCTGCCAGTGAGCATTGGTATGCCGGTTGTTGTCGCATACCTGACAAACTAAAATGGCTGTACATCGTGTTTCACGTGTCATGATTAAAACTGGTTCTGGTGTGACAGTTATGACAAATCTCCAAGATGAATGCAGTAATTGAGCATCAAAGGTCTAAACATAAACCTAGATGGGCATGTGAGGAGACAAAATGTAAAATATTAAAATATAAGGCAAAGAAAAAAAAAAAAATCTAAATAACATGGTAATTTCGATAAACGAATTATAGAAAAAAATAATGCGACAAAAAACATTTAAGATGATTAATCACACTGTTAACTCCGCCCCCTTGGTTACTTTTGCTAAGTCACTGCAGAGATTTCATACACAGTGCAAAACCGGGAGAAGACAAACATCATAGGTTGATAATTGTATTGCTGGCGTGTTACTTTTAGTATTAATATTGATGCAAAAATAATTTTACCAAATGAGTCAGTAGCCTTCATGCACGCTCTAATCAGGCGCCACTCCTCGTCTAAACCAAACAGTATTTCCATTAGGCCTACCTTTGGTTAGAAGGCGTCTGACACGGCCAATCTCCATTTGGACAAAACTATTATTCTCAGCTGTGAGTGTCAAAACTATCCCAAGATGCTGGACACTAGGGATGCAACGATTAGAAGTTTTGATGGTACAATTATAGACTGAGGAATAATCACGGTTTCACAATTATTATGAATGAATTTCACTACCCCAGCAATGTCATTTTGGAGAGCGATGTAATGCCCTTTCTCCTGCTTTACTGCCAATGGCCCAACTCTTAACTCACTGCTACTTCATTGAGTGTTTCCTCTGGAGAAAAATATTTCTACTAACCTGTGGGGGGAAAGTTCATGGGGAGAGGCTATTTTCAGGGGGTTCCATGGATCTTCCCCTGGACTATGTACTAACAACTATGGTTCTGGTGAACTTTCTTATAAGAATAAACTTCAAATAAATCTGAAATATTGTTTCCATCTCCCAGAAATGATCTCAATGTATTATTACATTTTGATGTCTGGAAGGTCTCTGGTATGTGAAGAAAATATAGCTGTATTTCATATAGATAGATTTAAACAATTCTGATTTCATCATTAATGTCTTTTCTGCACTTTTTGATCATGAGTTATTGAAGTCAGAAATTAGAACTTTGGTTTGATGTTCGCACTTATCAAACCAAATGACAACCTGACGTGAACGTAGGACTTCGGCTATTAAAGTTAGCAAACCAAAATGTCCATATTTTGAGAGTGAGGAAACAAAAGCACTCTGTGTAGCTCAGCCTTTAGGGTTATAAATATATATTTAATCCCGGTTATTAGTGAAACCGGTTAATCGCTGCATCCCTAGCTGGCACTACTTTTAGAGACAGAAGGACCTGATTTCATCTAGATCAGAAACTGGACTTCTTTTGCCATGAACGAATATGTACACCTACAATATTTAACACTAGGTATGGTCACAGTGACAACCTTGAAGTGTAACACTGCTGCTTTTAAAACGGTACACTCAGTACACTCATACGTCATCAACAGGGTGTCTACAGGTACAAACTCACAAACTGTAAGACTTTTTAAGATTTGCAACTAAATTTAAGAACAAGCGTGTAATGGAAATGCACCCCAATTGTGAAAAAAATTTCCTCACCCTCTTTGTCAAATTACAAAACATGCTTAAAGAAAGCTGCCAGTAAGGCATGGCAGACGCATTGCTTCATGTGATCTAAATATAATCTAAAATGCTAAAGATAGCATTTTCTCAACGATTATCAGCAGGGACGCTTTTTTTGGTTTACCTGGATGGTCGGTGCATGTGGATATCAATAGTTAATTCAAAAAAATATTAAATTACATTTCACTGCAATACAGAATATAGAACATAGCCTATGTATTGACATATATTCCTCTTTGACCTTATATCTTAATGTTACCTGGCAGAAAGCACTTATTTTGAAAGCGAACACCTTTCTGACAAGTCGGAAAATGCAGTGGCGCATCAAATTGTGTAAGCAGGGTCGGAAAAACATTGTTGATCAGAATGACAAGCCTAAAATCAAAAAGAGTCGTTTGAACCGACCAACCAACCAACCAACCAACCAACACTGGTTCAACACTTTTTGTGTTGTGTGTGGAAGCAGCAGCTAGCTTTTCTGTTCTCAGCAAGTAGTTTTATCTCCAACTCTTTATAAAATAAAAAATGTAAATTAAAAGCCACACTGTTCACGCCTTCCTTCATCTAAAAAGGCATTAACAACTTCTCCTAAACGTCTGTTGAAAAAACAGTGTTAACTCTGTTTTCTTGATAACAAAGTCAACACAAGTCAGTCATTCATTCATGCTCAAATGCTCAGTTTTACCTGTATGTCTTTACGGGTCTGGATCTTCTGGCTGATGACAAACAGTTTCTTCTCCCGGTCAATCCTTTGGGTAAGAATTGTATACTGATGCTTCCTTTGTTTGTCTAACTTCTACAAAAGGATGAGAATGGGAGGCATAGAGTGGACAAGATGAATACAAGATGAATATGCAATACACATCTGTCTTCAAAATCCCAGCCCTCAAAAAATGGTTCTCTCTTTGGAGAAGTGACTATAGACATTTCTGTGCAAAACTGTCTTCCACTGAAACGGGAGACGTCTTGATTTCCTTAAGATCTTTGTAGGCATGTCGTTTGTGTCACCAATAATGCAATCTCACTCAGAACATACCATGGTCCAACATGCATACATCTATATAGCAGTAACATTATAATGATGCACCTTTAAAGTGTTTGGCTCCGTAGCTCCCTGGATGCTCCTAGTCTCTAGTGTTTGCAGCGTGGGTCTGTTGAACACTCTGTCTACCAGCTCTGGGACCGTGTTCAGCTGGCTCGCAAGGTCAAATGACTGCACTGTGGGTGGGCAAAAAACAACTCTTCAAATGTTTTTGTTTTTGTGTTTTTTTGTGTGTGTGTGTGTGTGTGTGTGTGAGAGAGTGTGTGAGAGTGTGAGAGAGAGAGAGAGAATGAGAAAGAAAGAACAGGAGTAATATTTTGGTGTCATTAATACATACAAAATAACATGCAAAATGATTCAGATGCAGAAATATTGTGAGAATATTTAACCAGATTTTAATATTAACTTCTACTGTTCATTAAGATGACTTTCCACGCAATCTTTACTTTCAGTAGAATATTGGATTCCGCAACTCTAATTATTTTTTACAGTTCAACTCACAAAACTTAATTAAATTTAAAATATTATAATAATAATAATCACCACCTGCTTTAAATTAGAACTGCTTAATTAATTGCATCGCAAGCTAAACCGCGATGTAGCGCTGTGCAATTATGTAACCGCTACTTTATATTGTAGATGCCTTGCCCATTCTATTGGCATTTTATTTGTTTTTAAATATCAATTTAGGCTACAATCAGTAGCCTAGTCTGTACATTAAAAACCAGACATTTAGGGGAATATGACATAATGTACAAAGCCTTCTAAATAACAAATGTCACTGTATAACAACATTAATGTTTCTATATCTGCTTGCATTTATGTAGCCTACAGTACACATTAAGTGGGGGTCTGGGGGTCCTCCCCATGACATTTTGCGGGAATATAATTATTTCCGCCCGGTGCATGTCTAATCCTAAATCATGTGATGAGAAGTAAAGCCTCCCTTACATTTCTAATGTTTTACTTTACATCCTGCGACTGGGCCGGCCAGCCAGCTGGCTGCATCTGCAGCGCATCGTTATCTCTGTGCGTTTGCCAGACTTGGCCAAACTAATACTTTCAATATTGAGGGGAGATAGGAGCGGCCCCTCCCATCTTGGATTGGTTCTTGTTTATACTGAGATCTCCTAATTTACAGACCATTGATGTTTGATGGGCTGGCAGAAAAGCCTTATATTTTATATTTTGCATATTGCTATATCATTTTGAGACTTTTTTAATTCCATTAAATTGCATATAGAATACATATTTCAAAATACAGTAGCTTGTTTATTCTTTGCCATTTAAATGGTTTGATATAACCTTCTACCACTAGATGTCACACTAAGCATTCCAGCATCAATTCATTATCTGCTTAGGATATACGATACTCCTCTATATTGTTAGCCTTGTGAGACCATCCTGATCGTGAGAATCAGTCTGGAGAAGCTTCAAATCACGGCGTCTGTGACCGAATAACAACTGAAATTACTAATCAGTGTCGTACTAATAGCTACAGGCGTTATTTAGATGTGACGACAGCGAAAGCTACTTAACTTACTAAACGACAGACAGATGGTTCATCCAATCAACTATATTTTTTTAAAGTAAAAAAACGGCTTCCCAGATAGACTTGTGTCTAACAATCCATGGCATGTCAGGTTACAAACTTAACGTATATTTACATGGAAAATAGCAGATTGCTGCTACACAGTATTTAATACTATAGTACAGAGCACTTTTAAGATTTGATAACAAAGGAAATATTTGCCAAACTAATTGCAATATTACTTTTTGATCAAATTGTGCAGTCCTACTTTAACTGTTGTCCATCAGCAGTATGCATTCTATGTACATGATGTCAATGTACAGTAAATCAATTGTTAACTGGAGTCATTATCTACCACGTCTATTTACAGTGTAATACCTACCTTCTTTCTTGGAGTCCACAAAAAACGTGTGCTTGTTTTTCTCTTTGCCCTCAGCATCCAGGAGATGAAGCTCTGCTTTCATCCTTTCTATTTTCTAAAGGGGGAGTAAATATAGATAATGGAGCTTTTCCATTGCTGGTACCAGCTCAACTCAACTCGCCTCTACACGCTTTGGGAGCTTTTCCTCTGCGTGGTACCAGCTCAACTCACCTTCTTTGCTTGCTAGCTATCAAAATGTGACATGGCAACAATACTAATTGGATTAAATCGCCATTGTGCAACACGGACAAGCGGCAAACTACTGAAGCAGCGGCAACTTTTTATTGACCTTTTTATTTAGGCATACCTTTACGCAAAACAATGGTGTGATCAAATGAGAAGTACAGATTGTTCTTGGTTGTCCATGGCATAATCAATGTTATCTAGTGAGAGCTGAACAGGGCAAATCACGTAAAGTGAAGTTTGGCCAAGATGTCTATGAACTGTTGGCTACTCACAGCTACTAAAGGTTGGAATGTTTTTAACAAAACATTTAAATGATTACCGATCTACTGCACGAGTGGTTAGAACAGAGCCGTTGCTATGGCGACCAGGTAAAACTGAGTGGGTACTATCGGCAGTGGAAAAAGACTCGTGCTGAGTTGAGCTGATACTATGCAATGGAAAAGCTCCTTAAAGGGAAGAGGTGAGGCGAGTAGCCTTACAGATCGTTAGGTTAAACTAAAAGCGAAGCATGTCAGTGATTTTGTCTCAGCCGTAAGGATGGTCCGTAATCAGGATTTGTGGGAAGCAGAATGTGTCACATGCGCCGGCAGCCTGGCTGGCACCTAGCCTAAAACTATGTAAGCGATCTAGAAGCCCAAATATAGGCTGGAGTTGAAGGAGTGTCAGGTAAATCGGATATAGGCTATTGTTATGATACAAATTGCACTTTTTACAGCCTTGTTGTTATAAAAAGCTTTCCCTGATTCCAAGACAGCCCAGAACAATGAAAGCCCTCTACTAAGATAAGCAATTGTAAACAATAGCACACCGTTCTGTCAACATAGCATTGAAAGCATTAGAAGACCGTTGTAGGCTACGGATTGTTTCTACTTAGGGAATCAATAATGGTGCTGTGAAATTGCCAAAAGGTGAAAGAATAAGTAATAAGATTATCTTTACTATCTGCCTTAATGGTTATGAAAGCAAATTATATTGTCTTGTTAGACTAAGCTATGTTTATGTATTAAAGGTGGAGTTAGTCAGTCAATCTGGAGAAAGATTGTAGATTTGAACTTGATCAAAAGAAAAACACCTCTCCCTTCAATGCTATAGGATGCTCCCTCGGAAGCTCTGCCCCACACAGTGAAATGCATTGCCAAGGCTAGAATAGTGTTGTGCGGTCTGCCCATCATTGTAGGAAAACTTGATTATTACAGAACGGGCAGTGAGTAGATATTTGCTGAATATAAGTGTATTCACTATTACTTTAAAGTTTAATAACACAGTTGCATGCTTGTGGAAACATTTGTCAACTATTTCAACCCCACAGCATCAACCTTCCAACCACTACAGGTACAGATGGGTACACGTCAGCCCCACTGTCATGCTGACCTAAACGTCCTTTTTTTTTTTTTAAGCCAAAATATGGTCACCCTACCTTAACAAATGCTTTGAGCTAGACGTAACCAGTTTTCTGCAACTCCTTGTATAAAAATAGGCATCCATATTAATATTTTACCTTGACTTCAGCGACCCTTTTCATCTCCACATACTTAATATCCTGAGTGCGCATGACCTTGCGCTGTTCATCTGTGACCTCAACATCCCAGCTGGCCTTCTTAGCAACGTGTTGGCCATCCTATCAACATTCCACAAACAGAACAATAATCATACAACCAATCATACATACTTCCTTTAAGTTGGTAATGGTTCAATGAGGTTGTTGCCTTTACCTCCAATTTCGAGCTTATCATTTTATAGTAGAATTCATCTGGGTTCTTTTCCTGGGCCTTCTTGTGCAGGGCAGCAAGAGTGTTCTGTTTCTTGTGATAGTCACTATGAATAGTAAATAAGAATAATTAATTTTAGTGATGAACACTAACGTAGTTTAACATAAATAGAGACATTGTAATCGATTAAGGTGTCAAGTAAGCTGCTGAGACAATACGCACAGACTTTATAGCAAAATTGATAGACATCCATCCATGAAAACATTTGCAAACAATAGGCAATTCGTCTTTATTTACTCTGAACGAAGTTTGTAGTCTTTCTTCTTCTCCAGAAGTCCCAGATGTCTTCTGAACCCTGGCTGGGACAGAAAAAAAACATGTGTTGTATCTGTTGGAGACAAAACCCGTACGGTACCAGTACAAGTACTCAACTAAATGTATACGGTTTCAACAGTATGGTACCGTAACACTCAGTAAACAGCTACGGTACCGTAACGTTAGGTTGTCTATCTAACACCCATCGACAACAACATTCACCTGTGATCTTTCATGGTGGTTCTTCTGTTTGGTTTTCAACGCTTTCCTAAACGACGACATACCTGAAAAATATTCCCAAATGTAGTAAATTACTTAATCGCCAAGGTATTAACCACATACACACACTTTGAGCTCAGCGCACTGCTTCCGGTCCCTATCCTAGCAACACGTGGGACATGAGGGAGGACGTGTCTTTCGTTTCTATACAGCAGATTCACATATTTGTGTTAACAACTCATGAAAAATGTCTCAATAACAAAAACACAAAGGAGACATTAATATTATCATGTTATTTGGAACAGTTCATTTTGAAATTACCTTTGCATTTGTATTATATCAAATCCACTTAGCAGCTGCATGTGTACACGTTTAAAGTAAACAGCAGATGGCATTGTTTCACACGTTTTCACATATTAATAAAATAAAAAATGTTAATCCGTGCTCCAATAGTCTATCTGCATTATACAGTTGAACTAATAACGTGTTGGCCTGCGTATCCTCGGCTGACTTCTACAGTTGATGAACAACCTAATCTAGAATTAATGCCAAAACACTTATTGCTTTTGAAATTATATCCATTCAATTAATTGTATTGCCTAATCCTGTAAATTTGATATCTGATGTCAAATAGAAATGTATGTCAATAAATGCAGGGCAGGCTGTTCAAATGTCACAATTATGGTTGTTTTATTCACTTTTTATTTTTTAAGTGTAATAACCCAAATATCCCAAAGGGTATCAATCAATTCACGTCTTAACAAATTACATAACTACCACACAGGTGCCATAAATCAATGGTACAAGCATTATGTTTATATGGTTTGCTGGCTCGAAAGACCATGTATTTGCCAGAGCATCTGGTTAACACTAATGGATATTAAGTTGTTTCAACACTACACTTTTTACTGTGTGTTTTCACCTGGTGCCCCCATAGAACTAAGGTGTCCCATACCCCTAGCTTTTGATGTAGAAACATGTATAATGAGGTTTTAGTGACAATAGTCAATGTATGGAGGCTTGTAATTAATTGTTTTTATTAGATTGAGATTAATTTTGACATGGAAAATATCTACAAATGCAACAAGCAAAAAAACATACAATCCTCTTAAATGAAGACAGACACGTATCTGCAAGAAAAATAAAGGCTAAAAAATACTAATGTTGCTTTAAAAAAAGCATTTTCGATGTATCTATGACTTACTCTTGTGCCAGCAAGCATTTATTTAAAGATTATACATTCCCCAAATGATTTCATCTTGCTTTAGAGCAAAGTCTACTATTGTTCCTCCCTTCTTCTGAGTGAAGAGCTTCATGACAACGTCATGTAGTCATCATGATGACAAGGGGTCACAACCTTTCCTGGCGACACAGGCTCCTATCCACTCCCTGAAATCATATTCCAAGCAGGGACAAAGATTAAAGCCACAGGGGCACCAATGCCCTAATCTCAGCCAGACTCCTTATTTTTGTGGATGGAAGACAGCCAAAAACAGAAAAGTGATGCTCCTTTAAAACGTATTTTCTCCCCCTTTGGCAGTTTGCTATCCCCCATAACCAACCACAAAGAATTTGTTTTATATGTGTGAGATTTGCTCAGCATGCAGAATGCACTGTCTGTGGTGAGGCCTCTCGATGGAATCAGTGTTTCCATATTATGTCATACACTTGTTTATCAGTGGGATGGCTAATGACCAGGCCCTGAACAGGGCTGTTGGCCCAGGGCCTGACTGATCCACTCATCCCCTAACATGTGTTTAACTAGGCAAACACAGACAGCAGCATGATGTTAAATATGTCTGCCTTCTGACTTAGTGGACTCCACCATACTGTTTAATTCATGGGAGTATTTATTATTACAAGCAGAGCTCCTGGTGATCCACTACATGGGATGAATACTACTCTTAAAATCAGTTCATATAAAGTGGTTAAATTAAAGAAAGGACAAGTGGAGGTTGTGGGTTGGTCAAGGGTCTTTAAGGCATGCCCTGGAGTGGCAGATGTATAGAGAGCATGTAAAAATAACACTGCTGACATACACATACTGGGAGCGGGCTGACCTCAGGACTGTGGTATGTCTCCCTTACTGGGCAAATCATTTGCCCAGTAAAAATTCTCTATTTCTAAATGACTATTTAAATAAAATAGTACAATGATTGTTATCCACCAGTTTTAGATATACCATTCACCAACGATACAGTTCTCAGATGTGTTATAGCTCCCAGAGAACCAAAGATGTGTCAGCCCCATGTGTGTGTGTGTGGGGGGGGAGGGGGGGGGGGGGTCATAGTGACTAGCATATCTAGTGGGAGGAGTAAAAAAGTATTGAAGAAGGAACAAAATCTGTTTTTTATGGGGTAACACATATTAAGGACTGTCCGTTTAAATACAAATGTAGGGTACCTGGTTCATAGCAAACTCAGTTGTGTGCTTTGAAGCTAGTTAACCTAAGATAAATCTAAGTGGTTGATAATTATAATGAAGGTGGTCCAATCACCTACTAGCAGTCTACTATTGAAGAACATTTGATCTAATTTAGCTAAGAGAAATGGCATATTCACAACATTCAAGGTTTACAGTGTACTTTTAATTCAGGTTTTAAAGCATGTCAATTATCAGAAATGTTATATTCAACCAAAAGGCCAAATGTACATGGTATGTCATTCTGCATCAAAGGGGTAATTGAAACAGCATTATTTGATTTCAACCTGAGCTCTCTGACACAACGGTTCCTGTTTTCGGTTTTTGTTAATGCCAATAGTCAAACTGATGCTTTAGCTAGCACCACATTAACATTTTGACTCGTTTTCCAAACCTCAATCAGACAGATGTCTTTTGTTATAGACTCAGGTGAACAGAATCTTCCTTTAGCAAAGAATAGACATCAGGCCATTTCTTTCACGATGAATAGGCCGACACTAATCTTGTAATTTGTTGCATACAGTCAGCCTACGCCTACGCCTTGTTGATGTGTAAAATTAGAATTTATAATTAGGGGCTGTGATGGTGGGTTGGAGCGCTCAGGGCTGATCATATGAAGAAGCCCACTTTTCCAGTGGCGACAGGCTGCAATGTTTTCACTTTGGCTGATTGTTGACTCCTAAGGTTTATTATTGTTCCAATAAAGAGGATTCAATTTTAAAATGAGCTGGCTACACAGGTTGTCATTTTTCGGAAGGGGCAGGGTAGTGATTGTGAAAGTAATACAGTAATGTATCGAGTATTGTAACTAATTACTAATTACCCAATAATAAGTAAAGTAATTGTATTATTTTTTGAAAGAGTAATAAGTAATTAGTAACTTATTACAATTCCTGAGTAACTTGCCTCACACTGACCATGTCTGGACAGCTGTCATTGCTGAATCAAATATGTTAACTGCACAACAAATTAAAATGATAGAATTTTCACCTGATAAACATGATAAACAAAATTACATTAGTTCATTTTGCAAAGAATTTATCATAACTTCAGTTTTATATAGGTTCCAATTATAACTGACAGCTAGTACGACTGACAATACTATAGCAGAAGTGTCTTACGTACTATCTTACAATAGTTGTATTTATTCTGTAGTCTATAAAATGTGTAAGCCTACATGGTACAGTATATCCTATAGTCATATGTCTGTATCATGACTGATGCTAGCTTGTTACTCCATGTTATCTATCAGGTAGGGTGGTGTTTGCTGTGTAAACACCAGTGCCAACCTGGTGCCAACACACACACCCATGGTAATATATAATAATTAACATTAGCCTATACTGTATGGCCAAGGTGATAATCAGGTAACATTAACAGTACTCAACACACACCCAACTTTGTCAAACATTAAGTTTTATAGGAAAGTTAAATCTAAGCATGCAAAACAAATTGAAAATAAAAGGAATATCAAGGTGAATATCAAGGTAGGAAATACACCTGTTGCACAAAGGTCCCTTTTAGTTTAGCAAGGCACTGATGGTTGCTGCATGTGTTACATTTCTTTTAAACGTTAATCATATGTATATTGCAAAGTCTTATGCAAACGAATAATTCTATAAATACAGTAGTTTACTGACAAGGAGAAGACCACCACACCAACACTATTTTTAAAGTTTTTTAAAGTGAACTTCAGTGGACAGGGGAGGGGAGGGTGGAATCTCTTTTTTTTCTCATTATTGGGGCGGGATCTTGTGACTCAACGAGCAACTTCCTCGGTAAGACAAAAGTAGCCGGCAGGCTGGATGATCACTGTTCGCGACAGAGGTTTAACTTCATTCAAAGAAGTAGGCTAAAGTGAACAGCTGTCTGGTTGCCTTACCATTGGAACGGCGACGTGCGAACAGGGCGTTTGAATGTCCGGTGACGCTGACTGGGAGGTTGGCTACGACTGCCAGGTTCCAAAGGTGCCTTCAGCTGGAGACCTTATTTCAGGTAAGGCTGGCAACTTTATTGTAGCCTACTTTTTTAAAGCCTTTACTTCGTCACACGTTCTAAATGTGGTTCAGTAAAATGCATTTACGTAGGCTATAGCCTATAACTATGCATTGGGTTTTATCTAGCCTAATTAAATGAAAAGTTTCCCTTACAAAGCCTAATTATATACTAATAATAATAACGATTTTATAAGATAGCAATGATTTAAAAAAAAATCTGAAATAAATGCACATTAATGCTGTCACAAATGAATTAAATAGCCTAATGAAAGGCTAAAAAGCTCTGAAATGTATATCTACAACACTGAATAACCATCCATTTATGGAAATGTACTTTTAAATGGTTTCTCTTTTGCACTGTACTGACCGCAAATCAACAGCTTTGACATGCTAAAATAAACAATTAATGCAGTTCAACTTTTCATCCTCAGCCTTATAATTCAACGCAATCATAGACCCACTTTACTCGGTAAGGGCCTTTTTCCTCCTTTGACCAAATTCTAACAGTAAAGATGAAGAAAAGTGTGGGCTTGACAGAATGACAAGTCTTTCTACTTCACATCTTAGTCAAACACATAGCCTGGGGCCAAGTCTGGAAAGAGGAACTCAGGAAAAACAGCGGACCATTTCCTGTGACAAGAGAGAGGATCTGGTCTACCTCTGAAAACCTTGTCTGTCTGCTTTTATTCATTTCAGAAACGTACTCACACACATAATGAGAATATGATTGATTCAAGGACACACTGCATGTACACTCTATACTGTATTGTTGAACCAAGGGAGAAGTGAAGTGCCCTGAATTTTCCCAGGACAAAAGTGTTCAGTTGAAGGGTCAGCAGGAAGTGGGATGTGTCACTGGCAGTGTGTCTTGGAGACTTTCAGCTCCAACGTATGGATTTCTAGTTCTAGTTTAGCCAATAAACACACAAGGTAGAGGTAGCAACATAGTAGCCATCTCTATTATTGGTCAGTTCACCTGTTGCCTCAGTAGTTGTGTGTGGTGTACACATTGGGGTCAGTAGGATAAATAGCCTAGCTAAATGTATAGTGTGCATGGTATAGATTACTATTTTGAATCTGATGCATATCTACTGTATGTTATTCGAATGCCATCAACATGGCACATGAAACACAAACTGTATCCATTACACAGAAAGTGTAATATTGTGTACACTGGACATACATTATATTCTGTGTTCACTTGTGATTCTCTTTCATTCATCTGGTTCTGCCACACAGCGACACAGCGACACAGCTCCAGCCAGCCTTGACCACAGCCACATTCTTTGGAGGTCTCAGTGGTTTTCAAAGGTTAGCGCTGCGCAGCTGTTGGAGCAGTGCCAGCCTTCCACTAAAAAGCAGAGGGAATGTAGCAAACAACGTAGTTTGGGGCGCTGCATGGGCGTGGTTTGGGGCTTCAGCATCTTCTGGACACTGGCCAACGATGAGTGTTATTTATATTAGATTTAGTGTGGCTTCACACATTTTCAGCAAATATCATTCATGTATTCAGGTAAAACAAAGTTGGATGGAAAAAGCAATCTTGTGATTTTTGTAACGGAAGTCATATGTGTTCAGACCGCAGGCTTCATTACTTTCCATCTGTGGTCCCACCGGTGGCCAGACATTACTGCACTATGTGTGTGTGTGTGGGGGGGGGGGGGGGCATTATTGGTGGATGGAGTGTGTATGCCA
>JAODOY010058235.1:0-17660 GCA_025399855.1 Forbesichthys papilliferus
AAGAGATTTAAAAACAACCAGAGAAGGGGCCTGTCTAATAGGCAAAGGTAAGACATTCCACAATTTTGGAGCTGCTACCGATCAATAAGGTTGATCTCGTTGATCTATACATGCATTCTTGTAGTTAAACATGCAGCAGCATTGATTACACATACACAAATCTGAAAACAAATAATGTAATAACTTTAGAAATATTAATTTGACCCATTTATAAAAATGGTATACTAGTAGAGTAAAACTTTAATGTCCCCGAGGGGCAATTTGGTTTCCATCAGCAGTCCACAGTCAATACAATAATACAATAAGTAAATAAATACAGGCACATCCAATATAGACACGTAGGCCTCCACATTATCTTACGTCACTAAACATCTATAGAATAATAAAATACATTTAGTTTTATTCTAGTTGCTAATACAATACATCCAACTGGCTTTAATATAAAAAATAGAACTCCTGGCATTGCAACTTGCTATGGGATTGGACAGCCATTATTTGTGCGTGATTTGCGCACAGCGTTTGGTCGATTGAGAGCCAAGACAAAGTGGGTCTCTTTGGAGATAATATATTGTCACGCTGAGCCAGGCTGAGCCCAGATAGACAGGTGTCCTCTACCTCATGAATAACAGAGACAGATTGGAGGGGCATTTGAAGAAAGCAACAAGAATATCAATGAGATGAAGAAATGTGATAATGGAAAATATGGCAATTCATGTATAGAGTTTTGGAATCTGTGTGTGTTTGTGTGATGGAGGAAAACCTGGCCCGCTGTATTGTGCTAATGATCCTAACGTGTCTGATTAGAAGCCCTAGCATGTGGCCATTCCTGTGTGGTGCTCTGGTGGCTTTGACCTTTGACCTGCATGCCTAGCTAATTTCAGTCTTGCTACTTGCTGATAAGATGCGCTGGGCTATGAGGTATTCACATAGCAACACATGGAATATAGTAGCGTTCAAAACATGGTGGGTGGAGGGTGGTAACTTGAGGCCGCAAGCGAGATAAATCAAATATGGGGAAAATGTTTCTCTACCGTTCAGGAGGTAATGAAAAGTGAAAGTGGCGTGTTTAAGCAGGCAGCTTAGTCAAAGCCACAAGGTCCTCTCTATTTCCACAGAGACGTGAATGGCACTTCGCGGATGACAGATAAGTATCACAAGGCCACGGAGGCTGACAAAGCATCAATTACATGTGACAGAAACGGACAGACCTTTGGTGAAATCTTACCACAGAAGACACAAACACAGAATAAAGCAGATAGGTTTGTAGACGCCAGACTGACCTCATTCTGACAGGGAATCATTTGTTCTGCCGTGATTAACAGCATCATAAAAGCAGAGCGAGAGCGTGGTCCTGGTGTTTAATATCATGGAAATAGTTTTGTCTTTCTTTTGGGTGAACTCCAAGTTCCATATTGTACGTATTTATGCAGCTATTGTTTGACTTTTTGGCACTGAACCATCTGTGGGGTTTCAGTTGCTGGACTGCTGATATTACTAAAAATAAACACAAGTTAAACCAACCTGCTCTCTTTAACCTCATTGCGTATCTTCACATTCAACCTAAGATCTGAGAATTTAGCTAAAACATGAAACAATGAGCTGTCAAGAACATCATGTCTTAAGGAGAAACGCAGGCCAAATAGCTGCACATGGTGCATTGGAATCCCCCCTTTGGTAGGCCTATCTATTTGATGTTAACAAGGCACTCCAAATCATACATTATGATTTGGAGTGCCATAACTGAATAGCAATCTGTTTTTGGTTAATGTAACTGTTTATTTATGTTTTGTAGAAGCAGAACTGGCAAATTAACATGGCTATCTGAATAATCTGGTCTGTTATTTATATGCCTTCATTTTACCACAGTGAACTGCCTATTTTGATTACATAGCATTATATTCTGGCATACTAAACTGAATGGCTGATATCATACAGATCTAAGATTTTGAACAATATTTTTTACTTTTTTCAAGTACAGAAACAACAAAGACACTTAAGAGGTTACATACGTGTTGTCTAACAATGCATTTTTATCAAAAGCTCTCACTTTTGCCATTTGCTTGTAAGCCTTTTCTCAATTTTTTTATTATATAATATTTTCCTTTGGACAAAACCTGCAATCATAGATTGGCATGTTATTTAATCACAACATATTGACCGAATAATAAAATATTACTCTTTGATGTATGTTATCGTCAGCCTCATGATACCATCCTGATTTTAAATGATTTGTGTAAACATTCCAAAAATATTAGCTGGCCGAGAACTATGTACCTCCTCAAACGTTCACGGCAAACGCAATGCAAACGCAAAACTGTTTAAATATGTTTGAAAATGTTCGCTATGTTCACCAAATCTGAACGCACCTCAGGTGTCTAGTATCCTTCGATTCAAAAGTTTGTTGTCATGATGACATCAGTGTTTGTTGTCTGATTCTATTACTCTCTCTACTCTCTTAAAAAAGAAAATGCTCTCATATACTTACTATAGCACTTTAGTACTATGCTCTTTTATATTCAGGCCCCTATGGACTTTGCTGTTGTTTGTTCTAATTATATTCATATTATATTAAATATTTATATTATATTTATAATTGTGTGGTAGACATGATGACAAAATGCTGTAACTATTGACATATTATTGGTTGCGCACAATTTCTAGCGTATGATCTGTCCAACTAATGGTAGAAGAATAACATCCATATTATTATTTGATAGTATTTTAATACAGGCTAGTAGCAGAATACATAATTCATACATAAGTAATGTACAAACTAATTCTAAAAATTATGGCTAAACTATGCCATTTTAATAATTTTAAAATGTTACTTAATTTCTGAAAATCATCTCATGACCCCCTCCTCTGTGTCTTATGACCCCCCGGGGGGTCCCGACCCACAGTTTAAGAACCACTGCCCTACTCTAAAGAATATGGCTTTATGTGCTAACTATAAGTCAAATTCCCATCCCAACCAACTCCAGTAGTGGATTTATTAAAGATGCCTTTTTCAGAAGATAATTTACATTTTTTTAATTACTATTGAATAGAAACATCCTCACAAATAGATAATGAAGGAATGAAGTACTATCAAAAGAGCAAATTGTTATTTTCTTTTTCAAAACCACTTAAAATAGACTTGGGAATTATAATACATTCCTCGCTGGTTATTTTTGCAGTGAGTGCATAAACTGACTAGTACTATATATGCATCAGCAATTGGTAGAATAGGTTTTAATACGTTTAGAAAAGCCTCACTTAACATTCCTGTCTGTGTTTTATGCATAGAAAGGAGATTGCCTCACTTATCAGTAGCTTTAGGATAAATTGGTATTAGTTTCTGTCCGTTAAATTTGTGCTTATAAGGCATTTTTAAGTGGATTGGCAAATTACTATTAGTGCCATGCATAAGAAGACCTACAGTGCCACACTGACAAACAGAAAAGAGAATTATTCCTTCAAAATATTTTTTCCACCTCTCACCGATCCATAATCAAACGTCCATCCTTTATTGATGCATATTTAATATACTCATTCTTAATTGCTTAAAAGGCCCGAATTTCTTTGCTTTTCCTCCTGTCTGTGTAGGTTTCTGTATACACATTATGTTCTGATCTACAGCCCTCAAAATCTGAATATCCAGCATTGTAAAAAAATAAGATGTTTTTACTTAAGATATCTTGATAACTAAGAGTAACGTATGGAACATTTAATGTACTATTCTGCCTGTATCTGTCCTTACTTAATCCTTCATTTCTTCGTTTCCTTCATCCAGTGTTCCATAATTAATGCCGTCCTTCTTTCATCATGACTTCTTTCCGTTATCCATCATCATCAATTATGTCTTCATGCCTCCTTCCTTAATTCATTACTTCATCATCCACGCATTACGTCTTGCACTACCATCTCTAACGCATGCACGCTTGTGCACGCAAACAAACACACATTCCACGACTTCAGTTAGCAGCTCAAGCATTATGCAACTGGCGTGCCGCTAATTAGCGAGCTGGCAGAAATCTGGAATCTCAGCGGAATTTTCACCAGTGCATGTTCACTCATTGGCCCTCACGCACGGGTTGTTGCAGCTAGATAATCGCGGAATTACGAGACCCTTTCTCGTAATTGCGAGATAAGGTGTCTAACCTTTTCTTTTACTTTGTGAATTAAATGTTCTTATGAATCATTTGAGAATAGCCTACATGAAGCTAAATTAATTTTGTACACACTCAAAGTATATATTACTGTCTGTCACACACACACACACACACACACACAGAGACTCGTAAACGTAGCTACTACTGACAGTCCTAAAATGCTGATTGAATTGAAAATTATAGATACATCAAATTGGCTCAAAGCCCCTATAACTCTCGATCGTCCAGGCGTGTGGAAAATGGACTGGCAGGCGAGGAGAACCGTGAGAGGATCTGGGGATACAGATTGAGAGAGACGTGTCATGTCGTCTCGTCCCAGCGATCAATCCAGGAATCCAATAATCCGCCGCCTCCCGTGGCTGTCAGGCGGCGAGGGTCACGTCGGCATAAGTGAAAACATTTATTTATATAAAAGCTCTTCGTGTCGCAGTTGTTGCCTCTGTGGTGAACTGGCTTGCTATCTGGACTCGTAAAATAGGGATATATATATATATTGTGGTTTCATGTTCCATTCATTAATGCTGATTAATAGATCACAACTATAATATTGGAGCCTGCTCAACAATTTCTATTTAGGTAGGTGATCACTTAGAACATGGGATAAATTAAATGTAATGTATATGGACCAGGCCTGCTTTAATGCAGATGCTTACCTGGACTTAAGTCCCAGGGCCTATGAAGACAAAGGGCCTGTCATGAGCCAACATGTAGATAGTTAGAATAAGAACAACACATAATACGAATGTAGATAGTTTGGCATGTGATGTAACGCATTCAGTTAAAGGTGTTGGCAGCTATTGCAAGCTAAATGTAAGCTAATACACTTTTTGTCAAATTCAACAAACATCTCCGCACATTTCACTATCTAACTGTGCGTGTAGAAAGAAAAAAAAACTTAAATATGAACATAAACAAAGTGGCAAACACTTGTCGTAGAACAACGCTTTGCTTGACAATGCATTTTGAAGTGTTAGGCGGCTCCATGGAGGATCGCAGAGCGATACTGTTTATATTTGAGCTCAAAGTTAGCAAGAATGACTGACCCTGCCTTTAATGACAGAAGGTAGTGGCTAGCTAAATCAAAGTAGCTGTGTTTACATGGACTATTCTGATTGGAATTGGTTTAAAAGCCAAATCCAAATTTGCTGGAAAGTTTAAAGGCACTGTTTGCATACTGGTTTTTGTGAATATTATTCTCTGATGATCCGCCTGAACGCATGGTAGGCTAATTGCTTTTTTTCTTTTTGACGATTTGAGGCGCAGCTGCAGCCGCACGCCGCCTAGGTTGGACCTCCAGTACCTCCATAAACAAGTACCGTCATATTTTCAGAATTTAGGCATCGACTTGGTACCGAAGAATCGGTTCTCGTGACATCCCTAGCAGATATTTACCCCCATACATGAGAATCCACTGATACGAGTACTTTCTATTGTTGTTTGAAAACAGAAAGAAGTTTATTCTTTGTGTGTTCTGAATAGCCGACTTTCTCTGTGATTGTGGAGAGGAGTCGACCGTGAAGAAGATGATCCACTGTCTTTGTCCAATGAATACAAAAACAGGACGAGTCAAACGAAAAGGTGAACATTTACTTCATTACAAATATTGTTTTAACAACATGCTTTAAGATTTTTAAGGTTTATATACAGTACAGCTTATGTAATATATAATTTAAATAACCAAATTTCAATTCCATTGATAATTCTTGCCATGCTACAGTTCAAACTGTTGCATTCAGCACTGTTAGTGAAACAGGGCTATGAGACATGCGGGTCTGTTAGTGCTGAGAGAACCTTGAAACGTTCTGTTTTTTTCACTTAAATTATTTGAAATAAACCCATTTGTAAAGTTTAATTAAGTTGACTTCAAGTTGTCATTACAGATGGATTACAGAAAAATGTCAGCTTAGAGCATTTACATGCTGCTAATAATTGGTGAACATGGTTGTAAGAATAAGAGCAACATGTCTACACACACATTAACTCAAATTATCCGTTTTACATTTCTAAAAACATTTTGTAATTCACAACTGTATTTCTTTGTTCCCAGCCATTACAAATATATTCTTTGAGTTTTGAGTAAAAAAAACATTTCATGTCAGTCATCAGTCACTTATTACATATTACAGTGCATGCACACGTGCCAACTGGCTCGAACATCATTGTTAAACCTGCTAGAAGCTAGTTAAAGGCTTCTGTTTACAGGTTCATTTTTACTAGTGACAGCCCTGCCTTGTTACACAGGCCTTGTGATTGTATTCTCCCTGGCTGGATGAGTAGGCCTAATGACTTTAATGAAGTGCACCTGGGCCTTTATGTATATGCGTTGTTGCGCAGAAGTGCAGGGTCTGACTCTAAGCTTGAAGCAGTCGTGACATGTGTGCGACGAGTGGTACTGCAGCCGTAAGAACCCACTGTAAAACACCCCATTCATAACTGAGTTATCCGCTTTCCTGCTCCACAAAATGTTTGGTTTGCTGCACGTGCATTTCTCTTGTATGAGTAACAACCAGCGTATTAGCGAGCGCAACATCAATCCTACTTTTAGTGTCAATGCTTAATTTTAAACAAATCATGCCTACAATTATAAAAGTACAGTCCAAAAACAAACATGTTTGTTGTATTTTCTGTTGTACTACAGCGCACATGTACGAGGCCTGAGATCGGGAGCTCCAGTGTCCCAGGTTGCAAGGTAATCTTCTTTATGTACTACGCATGTGGCAAAAGAGCCACTTCACCAATATTGTTTTGTTCATGATCCAATCTCATTAATTCTTCTTCATCCGCTTGAACTCATCTCGTTACACCACAATGCTCCCTATGTATTAAGTGTATGCATGCATACAGATAAGAGCAAAAACAAATTAACGCCTTTCCATGGACCTTTCCATTTTTCTTCAGAGTTGAAGTCTCTGCCAAACAAATAAAGATTATAATAATAGGTCTATGGTTTTTGCAGCACACTGTCCCTCACCCTCCTCCTGATGCAAACAGCTAACCCTCCACCGCATACGTTGTCTGTTAAGTTAGCAAGCAAAACGCACCACATACCTGTATATCAGTACATGCACCTAAAGACGTTCACGTCTCATGGCGTGATTTATTCTGTAGGTTAATTTGCAGTTTAGTTACAGCCGTTGAGCCAGGCTGTAACGCCAGGGGTGGAGCCGGGCTGTAACGCCAGGGGTGGAGCCAGGCCGTAATGCTAGGGGTGGAGCCGGGCCGTAACGCCAGGGGTGGAGCCGGGCCGTAACGCTAGGGGTGGAGCCAGGCTGTAACGCCAGGGGTGGATATTCAGATAAGCATATAGTGTGTTTTTATGAATACTCATTATGAACAAGGGAACATGATTGCTGGTGGACACGCTCACTCCAATAAAGCATGAGTTCCTGAGTTCAATACACCATCAATCATGAAGACTGGGACGAGGAAACAACTTCTTCCACAGCAACAAAGTAAACCCGTTTTCAGTGGATGGGTAAAAGTGGAGTAAATGAGATTAATATTATGATAAAAGACACATTTACATGCGTGGGACAAGGTTATGGTTTGTCATTATTTGCAGATAAAGTAGTAATTTGGAAGAGAGGGCGTCATGTGTCATATATAATAAATCAGATCCAGATAGCCTATAGTATATAGTGTTTGGGCTAAAGAGAAAAAAGTAGGCCACAGGTTGAATTTGCACTCTGATCTGAACAGTAATAACAACAGATATCACACATTGTGTGCTGCTAAATGGCACACAATGTAAAATACCACACTAAAACATATGCTCAGTACATAAAAGAGGCTAACTGAGAGGTAATGGTGCAATCCATTGTACTCAAACTCCAAAATTCAATGGAATGCTCATTCAAGCTGGAATTCGGAAACTTCAAGTCAGAAACTCAGCCAAGATTTCTCAAGCCCGAGTTTAGACTGAAAGCCAATAATACAGACTCGGAAATACCATCTTCCAACCTGCAATGGATTGCAGCATGAGAAGTAAAGCAAGAACATGGTCATCATTTAATTTGCATTGGCACATTTTTTTAATTACAGACCATGCTCTTAATTTGTTATAGAATATTGAAAACTATTGAAGTGTAAATGCACCCTAAAATGTGTTTTAGTGTACACGGTACACTAAGTACGCTCATACGCCATCAAATTCAAATGTTATCTTACAAATAATGAGGGGTCACCCTCTCAGCCCCCCTCACTCAGCTCCTTGATGCATTTTTCAAAGTTGTAGTGGTTTTAGAGACTCAGTGCTGGGGAGCAGAGTTACACTTTAAATATGCTGTTTCACAAACATTAATGTATTCATATTTTAACACCACTATTTGAAATGTGTTGATCAAATTCTGATTTGTGTACATTGGTATTTGGTTTTGCTGGGAAAAAATCATTAGCTAATTTTTCTAAGTACAGATTAAAAGCAAGCACTTTAAGCATCACAAGCGTCAATGTCATGCCAGAAATCTAAACACTATCATAAAGTTGCCATTATACAATAAAAACAACAGAATATGTAATATATTCCATATGGTACCAAAGTAATGATGTGGTGTGCACTGTGACCTGTGACATTTAGGATAAACCGATGCAGCGCCAGAGTGTAAACTCCCACACTGGCAGTTTGAACATGTTAGTATAGGTTGAATGTGATTATGGCCGCGAAATGGTGTCTTATTTAATCTGATGTAGAAGCTTTAAGGTCAGGGAGAGCATGTTTGAGGTCATGGCTGCACCAGACATTTGGACCCTGGGAGTATCATATGAAGGGTAATGGAGCAGCTTTTATCGGTTAGAGGAGTTGGTTGCACAGGCTTTCCTCCATATTCATGACCATATTGACTTGCATGTCTTGTAAGAATGATTGGTTTAATTTGAGGCTTTGCTTTGCAGTTTAGGTTTGTGTTATTGCTAGTGCACAAATTACCTCAAGAATGTATCTGTACAAAGGTGTTTTCTGCATACTTTGCTTTGTATAGAGATTAGATTTAAATGATTGTTTACATTTGCATGTCTCCTATATTATCCAGAATGCAAAATACCACATTTATTAAAGCTAAAAATATTTGAATCTTAAGGTGTTTGGAGTATATAACAGTGTGTTTGCCAGCATTGATACTGCACATTACAGTATAGCATGTTTATCACACATTGCCACATTCATGAGAGCACAGATCAAATTGACCTGTATTACTTATTACTTAAAATGTTGTAGACCTATACTGTATCAACTTCTGACAAGTCTAATTTACAATGTGAAATTAATGTCATGAAGCTAAGTATATATATCTTAACTCACCTACTGAATGGTTTTTCATTTTAAATAATTAATCTAAATTGTTATATTTTCAAATTGACACACATCCAAATAATTTATCATTTGTTAGTTTAAGAACAAGATATACAATTTAGTTTATTTAGTTAGCATTTTAACTGTTATCGTCTATTTACACTTAACTAACAAGCAAACCAAGGTAACTCCTAGTGTCAATCCCAGATAGATGGAACATTGAAAATGCTAATGACTATTATACATGCGTCCATTTTGTAGTCAAGTTATTTATAAAGCACATTTAGGTGAACTAAAGTGAAGTAAGGTGAAGTGCTGTACAGAGTTACGCAATAACAACAATAAAATACAACATACAATAAATTAAAAACACCAAACCCAACAAGCACAGGTGTCTATAACGCTACTTGAATGCCACAGAATATAAATATGTTTTAAGATGAAACTTAAGTGTTGATGGTAAGGGATGATCTGACAGAAATGGGAAGATTATTCCACAGTCTTGGAGCAACAACCAAGAGGTCTGAATCATAGGCGTCGTTTTTTTGGGGGGGAAGGAACTGTATGCAAGGAACTTGTTCCTCAATATTTAGAACAAGTATATTTTGACCCCCAGAACCCCCTCCCCACCTTTGTATGTCCCCCCAATGTTCAAACCAAATCTACGCCCATGTTCTAATTCCACACACTCTTATTTTTGTTTATTCCCAACCCCTGTTGAAAACTTACACACGCACACACACACACACACACACACACACACACTCGCACACATACACACGCAGAGATCTAGACATCTTACAATCTTAGACATCTCATTCTCTGTTACAAACCTTTGCACGCATCAGCAAATACACTAAAGAAAGACAACTCTTGTCAAGTGGCTCCTTCAAAACTCTTAATTGGGTTAATTTCTTCTGCTGGTTGAGTTGAGATAAGCCGCGAACATGACAAGGTATGTCTTGTGACATCTTTGTCCAGGAACCATCTTATTGGGCACCTGCTCTTTGCTATTCTGTTATCCAATGTGTTTTTATTTCTGTCTCTTGTTCTCTGTCTCTTCATTTCATCCTCTTGTTGCTTAAACTGTGATTTTTCAAAAGTCGATTTCCCAGTGACAGAACATTTGTGGGTTTATTCTCCAGTCATTATGAGCAGGCCCAGTATCTAGCTATACCTCACTGTCAAAACAAATCTTTTCTTGGCTGACACCTTTCTTTCTGCCACCTTATTTGTGATTATTGCATTTTTTTTAACTCAATATACATTTTTACTGTAACTAATCAACATAGCTTTCTTATAGCCAATTTTAAGGAAAGTCGTATATTTAGAAATATTGCTTAACCCTCTCAAAAGAACTTCATGCAAAAATAACTTAAACTAATATAAGCAAATAAAGAAACTATGACAATATGACAAGTAAAGGTAAAAAGAGCTTCACAATCACAGTAGTATGTTAATAACAAAAACAAGCTGTGCCAAGTAACATGCCTGGAAAATCTCATATAATATATTGATAGGTAGAACATACATTTGTTTGGATTAAACAATATGCCTACTTTTCAATTATTTTCAATTTTTGTTATTTACAATTTTTATAATATTCTGACCATTCTCGTTTAAACATATAAATGTAAAACTACTGAATGTCCATAAGCAAGGTAGACATTAACATTCGACCAGAAACATCAATCTGTCCATTATTTATTGGGTTACAAGGTGGTTAGATCATATTTCCTATCTGATACGGCCCTCCAAACCCCCGTATTATTACTTGTTTGTTCCACCAATCTAGTCCCTACAATCGTTATCATTTCAGCTGTACCTTCTTTTTCTTTCTCAATATTATTTGCTTAACTTCTATCTCCATAATTCACTGACATATTTTTTCCTATGTTGTTTTGCTTTTGTCAAAGAAATGTAGACATCAATTGCTCCTTCTGTGACTTTGTTTTAGCCACATAAACTATACAGAGGTTTCAGATATACACTACTAGACCTCAGACTGAAGTCTGAGAACTCCCGGAGGAGAGACCTCAGAGTAACACATAGTTACCCCATTCATAAGTGCAGCACAACCTATTAAATGTCGGTACGCCCTGTTCTAACTGTCTCGCTAGGGTGAACCACGTTCTTATTCAGATGACAATGTTTTAGCAAGTTCACGGCAGAGTCAAAAATCCAATGACCTTTTTAATCGTTATGAGAGTTGATGCCTGAACCCACTATAACAATTCCTTTGCCCATTCATCACCTAGTCAAACCTCCAGTATTCCTCTTGTAGCCCTACATATTTTGTTTCTCTCTTAGAGAGGATTTGATTTAGTCACCGTCAACATTTAAAGGAACTTTTGCATGACTCACTTTTCTGCACATCTTGCTGCATCTATGCATGTCTGGGATTCAGTTTGTTCTTATGATGAACAACTGAACATGTGTTAATAATTTCAAACATTAAAATGATTGCTGTATGGTATTTTATCCCATCAGTCTGGTTGCATTTCATGGCAAGAATCACATGATGACCTTTAATGATTATACATGAAAGAACAAGCCATTATCTTTTGGGAATCACTTGAAATTGATTCAAAAGGTTTAAATAACTGCAAATCCAAATATCAAAAGAAAATTGCTGACTCATTCACATACCTATAAAAAGGAGCTAACAGCATAGGAAAATACTTTGCTAACTCCTCACCAGGTGTCAAGGTGTCCCTGAGCAAGACCCTTAACCATAACTGCCTAACCTGGTGGTCAGGTGGCGGCTTGCATGGTGTGTGAATGTGTGAATGTGAGGCTATACTGTACAGTGCTTTGAGTGGTTGAACGCAAATTGTGTTTATGGCGTAACAAACGATAAACCAGTCCGTGTCATCTCCCATTCCCTTTAATAATCCAGGCGCGCTTGCATCATGGGCGAATTGCTATTATACCGTCAAGTGTGCTGGAGCAGGCCATCTCGGCAATAGTTAGATTCCTAAATGATATTTATGTATAGGTTACACACTAATGATATTTCACATTGTACTCTATTAATGTGTAATCCTATCATATATGTGCACTCCTGCAGGTCCCTGTAACAAGCAGAGTGTACATACATTGTCCACCTGCCATAGGCGATACTATCAATAATGCGCCTCACACTGACTTTAGACCAGGTTTTTGCTGGTCAATCAGTTGCCTCAAGATGTCACGTTCTGCTGTTCTCTTCCTGGTGTTCTTTTCTTTGTGTTCCCCTGTGTTTTGGATAAAAGCGCTATATAAATGCAGTCCATTTACCATTTACCACTAAAACGTGTATTATCTTACAATTAGCTTACAGTAGCTGACCATATCTTTTAAGGGCTAATGCTGACTCGATGCACACTGGGAGTGTAGTGAGAATTTAAATGGAGATCATGTTTCTTTTTGATATGGATGTTAACATTGTTGCTTAGATACCTGTAACAACCTGTCACTTTCTGTTTTTTTACCCTTGTATAGACCCTCTCAAAGCTGGAGCGTCAAGGTAAAACGCAAAATTATTTAGTTATACTTTTAGCAATATCCAGGATTTTCCATTTCTTTAGCACTTTATTATTTTAGGCCATTAGGAAGATGCTTGAACTATTCTAAGGTAGTATTGTTTGCTTCCAAATGCTGTTGCATGACCTGTCCAACTATTGACACATGTAGTACGCGTAAGTTGCTTTGAATAGAAGCGTCAAATGTCGTAAATGTAAATTCCGACCATTTGCAAGCTGGAGCACCAATGTCAAAAACAGTTGAGTTAAGAAACACATTTATTTAGTTATACTTTTGCTTTTAAAAATATCCAGGATGTTCTAAAGTGTATTAACCAATTAAATCAAAATGCTTAAATAGCTAAACAATGTGATGACATTTATATAAAGTTTGGACAGGTCTAACTTTCTCTCTCTCACACTGAAGCAGAAAGAGATTAGATATGAGGCATGACATATTATTCTCTTAAGACACCGCTTATTGCGTTTGTCTTAGCAAGGGATGCTTTGATTGGATTATTAATGAATTCTACTGTTTGTGCCCTGAAGCAAGGCACCTTTATTGCCTTGCTTCAGGGGGTAGTCACCATGACAGATGAGCAGAAGGAGGCCCAGGCACAATTTCAAAAAGAAAATGAGAATATGGATGAATCACCTTGAACCTGCTACGTGAAAGCTATTGAACACTACAGATACACTATCACACACTAAATATTCCATTTGCAACTAAAATAATGTAGTGTTTCTAAATACAGGATATATACTTGTGTGACAGTGTGGATTTACACAAAACATTATTATCAAGCTTTAATAATAACAATCTTACTTCTACTAATAGCAAATTATATTGTGGCTTGAATAAAAAAAAAAAAAAAAAAAAGTTAATTAAAGCAAAGCTTGTTTTATGGTAAATGTTGCCAATTTAAAACTATTTTGAAGGCAGCAAGAGGCCACATATTTGGGCACAAATTATACATTGACACTAATTTCAAATTCAGCAGCAAAAACAGTCCATCATTGTGTACATTGGCAGGTACAGGGAGAAGTACAAGGCACTAAGCATCTTTGATACTGTTAACTGGTTACTATTACCTAGCCCATTAGGTTACATATCTGCTTTTATGTCAAAGATAGTATTGTTAATGGAATGGGCCAAATGGCCACACTTTAGGTAAGTCCAGATATATAGGTGAAACGTGTCTGTTACTGTACTGTTTAACATAATGACCTGCTTGTCTGAGTGTTTCCATAATAATTACTATATGAATCATTTGCCTCCATATTTAAAAAGCCTAAGTGACAGCATTAATGCTCCTTTTATGAATCTCTCATTCTGCAATATCGATCATGGACATTCACTAAAGCTCCATTAAGACACGCGTTAAAACAACAACCAGTATTTCACACCTTGGACTTTCTCAATCCTGTTTTAGAACTTCTCCTTGCCTGCCCATCCTTGGCAATGAGCTGCTGCTAACCTCAATGGGACACGGGCCCACAGTAGACCAGGCTTGGATGGATAGCACTCGCGTTTACAGACGAGAACATCAACAACTAAGCGCTTACAGAAACAAAGAAGAGGAGCAGAGAATACAGAGAGCAACGGGAGGAAGATGCTTCCATCCTGCTCCGCCATGGCAGCAAACACTATCAAGATACCCACACGTAAGCACACTCAACCGAACGCACATAGTCGCGGAACCTCGACAATAAACTGCTTTAGAACGGAAATATACACCGATGAGCCAAAACATTACAAGCACTCACAGATGAAGCGAAGATCGTTGATTATCTTGTAATGGAACATGTCAAGGTCTGGTATGCTGTATTAGGCATTATGCGAACAGCAGAGGCCAATACATATTTGTGGATACTAGGGGTTCTGGCCCAATGCTCCCCAGGAAACATTTTTCAGCATTCAAACTGCAGCTTTTCCTCATTTCTTTTTGAAGTAACAACGGGTAAAATCCATTATTTGTGGTCAAGGTTGGGGAGAGGTATTTGGCATTGCTTTGGCGCTCAAGGATCATTGATGCACCAGGGTAACAAATGGACAGAAGTGCTGTGGGACAGAACTACAGCCTACCTTCCAACTTCACTGAATCGTTTTGTTTTGTCATCATGACAAACCATTGACAATGTCTTTGTCCCACTCCATGGCAGCTCCTTATAGCTGTATATTAGCTGTTCAATTTAGCACGTTTCAGTTCATTCCACACTGTAAATTCAGCAATAATTGCAGCCTAGATCTGTTGCTCTCAGTGTCAGCCTCACTTAGTACACCTTCCAAGCAAGGCAGTCGATCCTAAATCACGTATTGCATGTACGGTACTGTAGATATTACTGTGTAACAGATTTGTGGGAAAAATAAATATTCACAAACTGGCTATGGTGGCCTCAAAGTGCCAACAATAGCAGAGCTCACAATCTAATCAGTACCTTCAGCTGTTTGCAAAAAAACATGCCCCAGCTCTCTCTGTGTGTGTGTGTGTGTGTGTGTGTGGCATCCACATTGGTATGCAGTAGAGTGGAGCTGATACATTTCCCATTTAGCCTGTGGCACAATGTAAATCAATGCCTGCGGAATACGCTGGATATTTGTGGCGCTCCCTGCCTTGCTCGGTTTGCCTCCTTTTCATGCTCCTCCTCTTTCTCCATTCAAACAAGTCCGCCCTATCGCCATGGCAGCCTCACTGCCGCTTCGCCCATGTGCCCGGCCCAGGACATGGCGACGTGCTATCACATCACACGCTCACACAGACGGCCTTGTGCCAATGCCGAGGCTCCCTCCGCGCTTGGCAGGGCGCCGAGCCATGCCAAGCCCATAATCAGTCATTTGTAATCAGACAGACAGATGGCTTGACTGCAGGCACGTCTAGAAGCAACCACAGATACAACGAGATGGCAAGTTGGTCTGTGAGGTTCTGTGTACACTTCTGTAGGGAGGGGCACAAACACAGTAGGCTGTTCATGAACTCTTCAAGGGGAGTACATTGAGATCAACAGGGGTGCCATGCAAACTCATTCTGTGTGTGTGAGTGTGTGTCGGGGGTTGGGTGTGTGTTTTGTGTGTGTGTGTGGGGGTAGACGTGCATGCACACAAGTCTGAAACAGTCTTGTCAGGACTTATTAGTTAGACTAAGAACTTAACGTCCTGAATTCATTAGAAGCTAATTGGATTTAATGTATAAGCTAGATAATTAACAATTCATTTATTAACAAAGACAACCATGCAAAGATAGACATATGGCGTGCTAATGAAATATTAGCACTAATTGTTGTTTGCAGATTCTAAGTGTTCATCGGTCTCTGCACTGTCTGTCAAGACTGGAGTTAAATCAGATTTACATATCCTGTAATATCATCTATAGGGAAAGTGTCGATCAGCCTGTGGCACTGCTGAGGTGTAATGGAAGCCCAGGTTGCTTCGATAGCAGCGTAACCCGTCTGCATTGTTGGGTCTTGTGTCTCTCATCTTCCCCTTGACAATACACCATACATTTTCTATGGGGTTCAGGTCAGGTGAGATTTCTGGCCAATTAAGCACAGTAATCCCATGGTCATTGAACCAGGTATTAATACTTTTGGCGATGTGGGCAGGTGCCAAGTCCTGCTGGAAAATTATAGAAGAATCTCCATAAAGCTTGTTAGCAGAAGGAAGCATGAAGTTCTCTAATATTTCCTGGTAGACGGCTGGGTTGACTCTGGACTTTATGAAACACAGTGGACCAACACCAGAAGATGACATGGCTCCCAAAATCATCACTGACTGTGTTAACTTCACACTGGACTTCAAGCAACTTGGATTCTGTGCCTCTCCACTCTTCCTACAAACTCTGGGACATTGATTGCCAAATGAAATGCAAAATGTTCTTTCATCTGAGAAGAGGACTTTGGACCACTGAGCGACAGACCAGTTCTTTGTCTCCTTAGCCCAGGTAAGACACTGACATTGCTTTCAATTCGTTACTTGTGCACCTTTTCCTACTAAACGTTTTCCTTCCACTTGACTTTCTATGAATATGCTTGACTACAGCACTCTGTGAACATCCAGCTTCTTTAGCAATGTGTTTTTAGTTTTCATTTTTAATACATTTGCAAAACTTTGAAACAAACCTTTTTTACTTTGATATTATGGGGTATTGTGTGTTGAATTTTGATCAATTTTGGAATAAGGCTGTAACATAACAAAATGTGGAAAAAGTGAAGCGCTGTGATATACTTTGTGGATGCACTGTATTTTTTCAAAAAGACAACTATGCCCCCAAAACAAGAATGTCACCCCAATTTTCTACTGCAAACATGTTCATGCCAACAGAATTTTCAGACTATAACCAAGGAAAATTGTGCTGAGAGTAATAGAAGTCGTCAGGAGCCAGGCTATAAGCCTATATGCTTTATTTTTTTGACAGTTAAGTTCAGTAAAAAAAAAGTTCAAAACATTTTGGAACAAAGTCTATTCTTTCATATTTGCAAAATAAAAATATGTATTTTAGCCATCCATCCATCCATCTTCATCCGCTTATCCAGAGTCGGGTCGCGGCGGCAGCAGCTCCAGCAGGGGACCCCAAACCTCCCTTTCCCGAGCGACATTGGAAAGCTCTGACTGGGGGATCCTGAGGCGTTCCCAGGCCAGTGTGGTGATATAATCTCTCCACCTAGTCCTGGGTCTTCCCCGAGGCCTTCTCCCAGCTGGACGTGCCTGGAACACCTCCCAAG
>JAODOY010058256.1:0-17660 GCA_025399855.1 Forbesichthys papilliferus
TTCTTTGACGAAAGCAAAGTTTGAAGGACAAAATTATTATTTCAAATAAAAATCATTATTTCTAACCTCGTCAATGTTTTGACTATATTTTCTATTCATTTGAGGAAAGAATGTGTGAGTTTTCATGGAAAACATGAAATTGTCTGGGTGACCCCAAACTTTTGAACGGTAATGTATGTATATATATATATATATACACTGTATAAACACACATAAACATAATATATTTTTAAATATATTATTGTCTTCTTTTCTTTTCGCCTGTGGTAGTGAAATTAGTATTGAGAATCATGGTATTTCACAGGTATTTGTATCGACTACTACATTTCTGGTATCGTGACATCCCTACTGTACCGTGCTAACTTAATCCTTTTAGTTTCTTTGAAGGAGTCACCATACCTATTTAACATAACTGTGTTTTTAGTCAGACTTGTGGCTTATGATTTCCCAACAAATTCCTCCAGTAAGTCTGTAGGTCATGTCAATCAAAACACCTCTCCTGTCAAGTAGGAGTAGCACTCCTCCAAGTAGGAGTAGCACTGGTTAACTCCTAACGGAGTTAACCAGTGCTGTGAACCAGACTTTACACAAACAAATAAAGCCAGACAACCCAGTTGCTAACAATGCTGGTGTAGTCCCCTGAAAACTTGCATAATCTTAGCCCCCCCCCCCCTTTACCCCCCCACACACACACACTGCGTTTTGTAATCTGCTTCTCCCCACTTTGAAGCAGCTAGGCTGGAACTTCCTTTGCCTAATCTGCTTCACCAGTGTTTCAGACCCTGACAGAGAGAGGATATATATATATACACACACACAGGCGCACAAAATTGAGCCCGACTGTAAATCTACACGCCTGATGTAATGTTCAGTCAAGCTGCCAAATGGACTCCCACATTTGGCTGCATGAACCAGCATTGCATTGTTTTCCCCTCTTGTCTTGCACAGCCATCCTTTATCAGCCGCTCCTGCTTTATGCCTTGTTTACCGTGTGTTGCAACACTGGTGGGGTAAGGGGCTCACTGCTGGATGAATGCACCGCTATTGTTCCAGTGTTGCCTCATTGTTTTCGCCTGCACTAGAATGACAGGGCGTACGGACAGACCCAGCAGAACCGAGCGTGTTGGAGAGATGATGCGTACGTAGGCATGGCGAGAGAGGAGATGGATAGATGGATGAAGACAGTGGCCCCCATAAGGCACCTTCAAGTGTTGTGTTACTGTGTGCGTGTGCGTGCCGGTGCACGTGTGTTTGAAATCCTGCCGGCTAGCCTTTGGCATACTCTGCTGTGTTTGTTATGTACGGGCCCCCCGCTTGAAAAATCACCTTCACCCACAGAAAGACTTGTACTCGAGGGCCCATCTCTTGTCAACATAGCCTTTTGAACCCATCAAGAGAAGTCTATAGGAGAGGTGCAGTTTGAGTTTTCTGACTGCCGGGGCAATTAGAAGTTTTGAGCGCTGGATGTTTGGAACATATATCAAAGTCCTGGCAAGCGCATCCTTCCTGATCTCCTTATGAACTCTGCGCCGCTGACACCGTTGCGTTCCAGCGCCACACAAGTGCGCTCTCATTGCCACGTCTTCCAGGCAACGCTTAAACCCCGCGATACCAACCCTTTAGGCTTTGATATTTCCAACAGTCGCCCTCTGCAGCCCCGAGAGCGCCATTTGAATACCCCCCCCAGCGTCTTGCTATATTCAGACATGAGCCCAGACTGGGTGGTCCCCCCCACCTCCGTCCCTATGGGCCCAGTCCAGCATCAACAAAGGATGATGGAGAGATGGAGGCGAGGGGAAGTGGAGGAGAAGGGATGCCATTACCCGGGCCGCACCCAGGGGCCTAGCGGAGGTTAACTGTTTTGGCTGCTCCGCGCCAGTTGGCATGGTTACCGCCAGGCTCTCTGGAGGGCGCTCTCCGGACTCTCATCCCCCAACTGACCCCCCTCCCCCACCAAACTGCCATTGAACGAATGGCCATCGGACGTCGTGGTGGTGACGCAGCATTGTTGCTACTGTGTTGCTCCCCTGGGACTGCTGCAGTCTCCCGCTAGCCCCTGAGCGGTCGGCGGGGGGCACATGCACGGTCACAGCGAGCCACTCGTATGGAAGGGGGGCAGACAGAGCATTACAGTGTAACAGCAGTGGTAATAAAACTCTCCATCTTTCTTTTATGACTCGCCAATAAGTGAGCTGCTTCTGCATCTCGGAGCTGAGCGGAGGACGGGCGGGCGGGCGGGCAGGGGGGTTACAGCAGCACACAAAGCAGGCAGGCAGGCGGGAGCCCCGTGCTTTGATGAATGTCTCCATCTGCAGGCATTAGGTGTTCTATTTTTCATAGCAGGGGCCTCTAGGCCACGCTGGAGAGAGCCCGCGCCTCGCACATGCGCACTCGCTCACAGCGCCACAGTCCTCCGAGAGTGTGACTAATCCAGGCCGGGTGTCTGGGGGGGTGGGGGGGGAGTGGCCACTGCGGGCTCTGCTGAAAGGTCACACCTGTCAGAGGTGGTGGGGAATGAGGACATGGAGAGAAGGGCTTCTGATGTGTTCGCCTGGAGAGACAACACCACACAGAGAGACAACACCAAACACAGTGTGTGTGTGCGTGCTCACGAACGCACACACGCACACATGCTCGCACACACACACACACACGTACATGCACAGGGACACACATACACACACTCACACACATACTCACACACACGCACACCGCGTCACATGTGAGATCTCTCAGAAGAGACGAGTGGCAGTTATAGAAAGACATAATTACATTTCTGTTCCTTGCACCCTGGCCGGCCATGTCTTAGCTAGGCCCGCTGGTGGCAGGCTGTTTCATTAATTTGCTCAAGGTCACGTAGCGTCTTCCCGCCACACCTGCTTCCAGGTATATTGAAAAGTGCACGCCTTCATATTGCCAATGGCGATGTTGATATAGTTTGAATGTGTTACAGAATATTTGCAATATCTCTTTAATTAATCTCCTTATAATGGACTACCACTATGGAGCGCGTTATTAATAATTTCTATTTTAGTCATTAGTGTAATCTAGATTGTCCTCTGCCCTGTGGAACTTCAACAGAGCTGAAATCCTGCTCTGCGTCTTAGTGATTTCATCGGCAGTGTGTCGACCATGTTTGTGAGGGATTCGCCGTCCTCTCCTTCCTGTAATTCCAGCGGGTTTGGTTCTCGGCAGCAGCCCATCGGCAGAGACCGTCCTGGTCTCGCAAGTTCCAGTTGAATTGATCTGTAAGTGAGTGAGTCTGAAACATCTCAATAAAAACCTCTTCTCAAAAAGGCGGCACTAATACTGTACATTTCAATCTAATGTCCTTACATACAATTGGACTATATACCTTTAGCATTAAGGGGTTCCAGACCCCCATGCTCACTGCAGATTTAAATTGAAGCTTTGCGAGGTCAGGACGCTCCACAGTAACTCGGCCATGTTACATTCACTCAGCGTTTGTGAGAGGATTTGCCGTTCTCTCTCTCTTTCTCTCTCTCTTATTTCCCGATGAATTTCAGCGGTTCGGGTTTTCGCCAGTAGCCTTTCTTCTGTTCTCTCCTGGCGTCATAGCGACCACTGCTCCACAGGAAGCACCCCGCATCAGCCGGGGCGCCGCACCGCCGGCTTCCATTCAACAGGCGAATTAATCTGGCTTTGTTGCAGTGGTCAGGCCCAACCTGGGGAGGGCGCGGGTTTGTATCTGCTGATGCAAGTGCTTTCTCTCACGTCCAGAGCTTTCATTTATGGGCAGTTAAAGATCCCTCCATCTGTTATTAGGCACGGCCTGGGCACGGGACGCCTTGATGAATAGGTATTTCTACTGCTATTGAATGAAGCGCGGCCCCTGGACGGAGACAGAGTAATGGTGCGGCTATTAGGAGAAACGGCTTTTGTGTCCCCAGACCTCCACACCACTGCCTCCAATAAGGCTTGATTAGCCAGGCCTGCTAAGACGGCGTGCAGCACACACGGGACGGGAATGCACACACACACGCACACACACACACAACTGTGTTTCTCAGTACACCTCACCTGCTTCACCCGTATCTGTTAGATGGGCTGTCTGCGTGATGAGAAGATAATCTCTCAGTATGGGTTTTTCATTGGCAGATATTTCATAGATCATGTTTTTCTTTTGATGGGCAGGGCCAGGCAATATGAAATCCTATGTATCTGTCTAACGGGAGAGAGCAGAAGAAATGTATCTGCTTTTATTAGAGATGAGACAACCCCCAAACAGACATGAGAGACAGATCAAAGCTGACCGCCTCCCAAGTTATAACCAAATCCAGTGTTTACCCAGCCTCACCGGTGGAGCGTTTAGCGAACGCCCGGCTTCGCTTTGCCTTTCCATGTTGATGTCTTCTCGACTATGCCTTTCTCTGTGTGTGTGTGTGTGTGTGTGTGTGTGTGTGTCTGTGCACGCGCATGCATTTGTTAACCTGGTCAACGCTCAGTCAAGCATAGACTGCAGGCTACTGCCTTGTCCCATTTGCAATCCTGTCCTAGCTGAGGGTCAATAGCCATCTCTCACACACACACACACACACACACATGCACGTTGCTCTGCTCCTGGCAAGGCCCATCACCAGTCTCCGAGGACCTCCTCCGTCATACATCACGGCTGTTGCCTCGTCTGGCGCGTTTCCGTGGCGACAGCATTAATGTCACTACCAAAGCATGTTTACCTCAGCTCGCGTTCAGGCCACAGGTCATTATAGGCATTTTTCTTCCCCCTTTTGTGGTCACTTGTTCATTCACATGGCCTGCATGCACGTGAATGACTCCCAGGCAGCCATTTGTCCTCGGGATAGTAAAAGGGTGGGGGCTGGTTTCAAGCCTGTCAGTTGTGTAAGTGGCTGCAGTGTTCCAGCTGTGATATATGGAATGTAGTGGTTAGTGCGTCCACAGTACCATCTCACTGTAAAGAGGAAGGTGAAAAGCACTCCATCAGCTGACCCTGCGCAGCACTGTGCCTCTCTGGCAGCGTGGGAAAGTCTTTCTCCACATGGCGTGACATGAAGATACATCCAGCAGTCCCTGCGCCGTGCTTCCAGCTGGGCGAGGGTTCTTTTGGTTGTTTTCTCCCCCCCCCCGCCATTTCATTCTGGGGAAACCAACACTGACATTTAGCAGTTGTTGTTAGTATGGCAGTTGAAGTGTTGATTGTTAGAAAGGAGGATACCTCGTGGGTGAATAGCGCGGGACTCATCGGGAATGTGCAACGGCATTGAGCGACGTGCGCATTCTCTTTTCATCCATGTTAGCCTCCTTACAAAGGAAATGCCATCTGAGGACACAGGTTTACCTCCGTTGTTCATTTATTCAACGCGTCTGTTCCTGTGCTGTTTGTCTTTCTTCTCACCTCTCTGCGTGGCCTTTTTCAAACTTTAAGCCGCTAGTTGGCTGCATGGGCGAGCTCCTGGGGCTGAGAAACAAAAGGAGTGCGGAGAGTTCATTAGGACCTCACAATGCAATCAATGCAGCAGAGACGGCAGTGAAAACCTAAATGAGATCCGCGGTGACTTCACCTGCTTAGCGGCTAGCTTGTTAACTCGCTATACTGCGCCAGCAAGGTGGCATATGTTAAGGAAGCATCGAGTCACCGCACCCTCTCTCTCCACGATTTCATTTATTCAGTTTCAGTTATCACACACTTCCACCCCACCCCTCGTTTTTGTGTGTATTTACAGCCCTTCTTTGTGATCTAAGGGAACCTACGGGGGATGGTATTGAGCCGCCATGTGACCTTGAATTGATTGGTTGAAGGTTGTGGTGGAGTGCACTTCTTAAAAGCAGCCAGGCCTACTGTGTATAAGGACTGGTTATTAAGTTGAGTTGGTTTGGACCAGGACAATCCATAGGTCTCCTTAATGATCTGGTTTGGCTGGAACTTTCTCTACACTACAAAAGACACACGTCCATTAGCACTGTTTCAGCTCGACGGGTAATACCCCTCTCCATCACCAGTGTTGCTTGTTTCCCGGATATGCAGAGAGTGGTCGACGTGTCTCTGCCACAGTCCTCGTGTTTGTAAACCCGCGATTCAGCAGCGCTCTCTTCCGCTGTGTAGCGCAGCGATCACGCCATTCTCTTCACTTATGCGTTCTTCACTCTCTCCTCTCTGACTTTCAGTGAGCTGGCTGACATCTGCTCCCATCTTTATAGAGGTGTCATTGAAATTCAGTGCAGACACTGACTCCTGCAAAGCACCAGGAGAATGGCTCAGAGGAATATTTCTCTGCTGCAGAATACATGCACGCACACACACACACACACACACACACACACACAAATAAACATAAATGATTATCTACATCAAAGCACAAAGCATTCACATTTTACAGTCCATGTTGCCTGGCGTACATACATTTTCTAACAGGCTTAATTAAATGTGAGGTCACATTAGTGAAATACAGTACTGTGCGAATTCCATTCAAAGTTTAATCTCATGTTGCCATAGTAATGGATTATGTACTGTATGCGAACGCATCGAGCTACGCAAGGTGGGTTTGATGCGTACTTGCGTAGCAAAATGTGTTTTTTGTAACGTAACGCTTGCCATATAATCTGAAAAGGCTCAGCGCACCATCTGACACACGTTCTCCATGTGCTGAAAATATGCGCATAGCACTTTTGTTTGCATCCACGTAGCTTGCGTAGACTTTGAACCAGCCCAGAGCCTATAGGATATTTAAGTGTGTGTGGGTCGGTGGGCTAGCAGGGGCTGAGTACTGTGGATAAGGATACAATAATATGCTCTACTCTCTACTCTACTCTACTCTGACCAAACAGCTTCCTCTCGATACAGACGTCAAAAGACGTGGCACGGTCCTAACCTCAAACCTCACAAAACATAATTTTTAAGTGCAAAGGTTAGTAAAACATTTTTCACACATTGTTACTGGTAATTTAACCTGCATGAGCTAGTGATTTTCTCTGTTCAGACATGCAGCTCCATCCAGGGATGTACCTCTTGCGCCTATTCATACATGTCGTGGTAATCCCAACATAGTACAACATTAGCCTGGACAGTCCAGCAGTAGGCGGTAGCTAATGTAACACTGCATGGATGCTGCCAAGTACCGTAAACAATTCAATGTTTTCAGGAAACTTCAGTTTACATCTTACTTTTGAGCTTACTTCATGCAATTTGTGTTTCAAATATATGCAGCACATATAGCCTATCCTATTTTACATTGTTGTCAGCTGGAGGCTATTCATGACCCCATGACTCCATGCAAAAACAAAAAGCAAAGTTATACAGTATGCGTGAAAAGGGCTATAGTATACAGTGTACTGTGGTGAAGTAGTTCTAGTAATCATAATAATAATACAAATTAAATAAGTCAATGTAGGATATCTCTAGTAGTTTGCAAACAATATTCTTTGATAACGGAAAAAACAAATACTGTTTGGAAACTGTTTAATTTGCCCAATAATCATCTCCCTCTTCCATAGGGTGTGAAACTTTTCTTTTTTAAAGTGACTCTTTGATGTGCAAATTGTTTATTTATATATTCATTTACCATCCTCATTGTGGCTCCCAACCCCATGATTCATCTGCCGCCCCCCATCTCCGGTATTTTATTTTATTTATCAGTACACAGCCTCAAGATATTTTGTAACAGGTCGGAATTGTATTACTTGCTTCTGGGTGGTTGCCTCGGATGCTTTGATTCATATTATATTTAATTGAAATTGCTTTACATCTGACACATTCAAACATTAAAATAATTTAAGTCATCATAAAACAAGTTGGTGATGATTTGCTTTTGTCACTCGTAAGATTCCTTTCTTGTTAGGTATTTTCACGAATGGGCTTGAAATTTGAAGGTGGCTCCAAAAGGGAGTCACTCCCCATAGACTTCAATGTTAACATGTCCAACTTTACAGCAGACATAAACCTGTTGGCAGTTACTGTATACGCAGAGCCAAAACAGCCTGAGCTTCCAACCCATTCATCAGAAATCCTATGGGTGATATCACAGATGGCTTGTCCATTTACTTACACAACGTATTAAGCTGCTGTAACCAAACCAGACTGGAAAAGGGTCTGGACATGCTCCATTGAGAAGTGTTCACAGTCATTGCCTCCTACTGGGCAGTCTGGTACAATTTGAAACCATTGGACAGCCTTTAACCAGTATGCGTTGCTACAACTGTTTGTATCACTTCATCTAGCTCCAACACCAGTTTGACTTGACTTCAACGTGATTGGTTGGCCATCCAGGGTGGCTGTCAGAACGCACAGGGTCTGCAATTGTCACAGGCTAAACAGGTGTTTTTGTAGACATTGCCGATGATGCTCTTTGGCGGGTCAACGCTGAATGTGATTGAGTATGCCTAGGAAGCATGCTGACAACCAGCCCTACCTGGGGCACACACACCAGGTCAGAGGGCACAGGCGTGGGTGTGTTTCTCCAGCTTTTGTTCTGACCGGCGTGATGTGGGTGAGGTCGAAGGCACAGGCGTCAGTCATCCTTATTTTCAGTCTGCTAAGGGTCTTTTGCATCATATTCATTGTTCCACCTTTGCTCCACGGTCGTACCTAGGGCAGCTGTTGGCTCTAACAGATACTGGCAGACTGGAAGACTGGCTGAACAGCACATTCTTGTCAAAAGTTTTTACTTCACATTAAATCAAGTCACATCATTGGCATATTAGTGCTATTTTAGTTTTATTGTTTTTTATTATTATTATTATTAATCGGGCCAGAGGTCCTTATCACGGTTCCGATCAGAAATCTAGAAAGTAACACAAGCGAAGTGCAACGAACACATTTTAACCACATTAACGTTTGCAGAAGATTACATTCTATCCTGTAACCTCTGGTCACATCAATAATAACCTGGGTGTTTTTGCTTTTGTATGGTACCTACTAGTCGAAATGCTTTGGTTGTACTGTAATTCGACAATGCAAATTGTACATACCACCGTTGTAGTCCAAAGCGCAATCAGGAAAAAGCTATAACTCCACCGTTATCCTTCATCATGCTATTCTTCCAGTCTCTTTGCTCGTCTGAATTGGCATAGTCAGCACGCTCAAAGCTTGCCACAACAGGGAGTACTTTTAAAGGAGATAAATAGCGTAGTGACTATTTCCTGAACAAGCCTTGATAGTCACTATGTGGCTGATTCTTGCATGTTCTGAGGCGTGCTGCCGTTCTTACCGTTGAAAGTCTAATGTTAAGTCATATTTTCTCTTCCTCATTCCAGATTCTTTTTCGCTCCCGATTCTTTTAAACAGTCTTTCCTTTCATTCCTTTCGTATACACCCAGTGTAAATACCCAACACTTCTACTACTCGCCAACACGGTCAAGAAACTGTGTGCTTCCTCATCCAAACCAACCCGCCTTCACTGTACTGTACCTGTGCACACCTACAGTAAATGTCCTGTGGTGTGGCTTACTGCCACCTAGTGTCAAAGTATCTCAGTGAAACCCCAAGTGGAAAGTGGTGATAGTGTTGCTTAATAATGCGTTAATCATTTTTAACGAGTTAAACATTTCAAATTTATCACAAAGAATAATGCGTTAATGCTCCCATCCCTAATAAAGAACATGGCCTTCTCTAATAAAAACATATCCCTGTATAAATTCAAGTCATGAATAAATAAATGTAAAACCTATTCACTCCCACGGTTGAGCTGTCCCAAGGTTTTCAATTCTTTTATTTTTTTCTTTATTTATTTTCTTATTTTATATCTGACCTTTCAACATGTTTATTTATAAAAATGCACAATGCGTAAATATTGCTCCATCACATCTCTCTCTCTCTCTCTTTCTCTCGCTCAAAGATCCTTCTTGGATATCTTTACAATTATTTCCATGTCCAGTTTATTTGAGCATTTCCGTGTGATTTGCATTAGGCTATCTTACCTTGTGATGTAGAATGTTTGGATACGATAAAAAGGCAATGGCGTGTTTTAATGCTATTACCTCTTGAGGTTCTGTGTTTTTCCAGTCACTGGGGACCCAACACACACACTTACACATGCACGCACGCACGGCACACTCAGACAGATGCATGCACATGCATACACTAGAGGGCACACACAAATGCACACCCACACGCAGCGAAGACTTGGACACACTCCAGCAGTCTATGTTCTTTACAAATTGAAAAATCTGGTTTTGTTTCCATGCAGCTCTGTGTCCCAAATGACCCAGGTTGTTTTGCTGTCTTCTTCTTCTCCTCCATAAGCTGTGGTCAGCCTGTCCGTGGACGCAGGACAGCCTGAATGTTGAGGAACTGCCTTCAATGTTTGTGTTTGTGTGTCTTGAGGCATCAGAGGTTAAAGCCGTATCTTTGCTGCTTTGTTCAGACTCCAGCAGGCAGTGAACCTTCTGTATATGCATAGCTCATGAATGGGGGGTTGGGGGAGGGGAGGGGGCTGCGGGTACAATGCAATTTCTCTGTACAAACAAACCATCTTTGCAGCTCTTTGTGTTCTGCAAGATATTGTCCATTGTTGGTAGGAACCCCCAGAGAGGGGGTGTGGTGTGGAGAGCGATAGAGGAGAGAGAGAGAGAGATGGGGGGCTAGGTTATAAAAAAAGACTGAATCATAGAGGTAAGATGGGGAGAAAAGAAGCATACAGGCCTGGTGGGAAATTCCCCACCTCCCACCCGCGGAGTCGGATGCCCCGCACCCTGCGCTAGATGGAATGTCTTATCTGCCGGCTGCAGGCCTCTGTCCTTTAAGTAGGGCGATGGGAACCGCATTGTCCGTCCAGCCGGCACCTCAACTGATCCGTGTTCCAACTGACCTTTGCCTCCGCAGCCACAGACAAACTTTAGAGTGTATAAAATCTAGGTTTATGTAAGAGATGCTACATTTACATTGTTTGCATGCGCACCTGCATTGTGCACTGCCAGGGCACCGTGTTGTGCTGTCCATTCATGCTTGTTATGTTACTGTAGAGAAATGAAAGTTGTGTGGTCAGCTGCGGAATCTGAATGTCCCTGAGAAGGCTGGACGGATGTTAGGTCCAAACAAAGCAGGTTGGGTTTGGCCTCAAGGCTGACATCATTCCTGGACCAAATATGATTATAACCAATCATATTTGACCTAATCTCCAGCCCCCAGGCAGACAGCCAATCAAGTTAGGGCATGTTCAAAACCCAACTGAGTGGGAATGTCCAGCTCAGAGGGATAACAAGGTTGCTTGAACAGAATAGGTAGGTAATGATATATTGCCTTCTGTGTTGTACTATATATGGGTTGTGCATATCATCATAATCAGTAAGAACAATAGGCAGCAAGAGGGCTGATATGAAAGATCGTGATTACCTGGCTGGCACATTGTGTAGCAGTGTCCTACCTTCACATGCAATCACCCTCCCCTAATGAGCAGGACATTAAGTCCTAACATGGCTGACATCATACTGCTTGATGTGCACTAATTGCTAAGATTGTATCTGTGTTTTATTCTGTTCTTTTCTTTTTTTCTTCTAAAGACTAGTTGGGCTTGTAATTTTCCTTAACAGACAAAGCAGAAGTAATTTGTTTTTTTTATTACTTCTCCCCCCCCCCCCATCCCAGATAGTATATTCAGCTAATTCAACAAACATTCTTGATATGTTTTGATTTATTAATTCCCATGATCAATCGTGTCCATTTTGATGTGTCGTTTCCAAACCATTTGTTTGTCAATATGATCAATTCAAAATCAAGTATTTTGTTTTGGGAGCATTCCCAATAGGGATGGGCAATACAAGCTTCAAATATTTCACTGTATGCCTTGGTAAAAATATTAATAATGATATGAAAATAGTACAATTCAACACTAGGCCAATAATGTGAGCCAAAATAATTTTGGGCGTGCAGCTGCAGAACGTGTACTGCGTTTCTTACATTGCTTTGCGTCACCAATCAGCGCCTTATGAAACCAGAAGTAAACGGAACGGCCAACAGGAAATAGCACCCCAATCGTGCTTCACTGATCTCTTGTCACTGTCTATGTGAGGTGCAGACGTTTTAATCGTATTAATCCACTACATCATCCATATCGCAATACGACACATTGTTATCATGGTTATTAGTCCCACCCTGTATAAAACGCTGTGATGTGTACACACATAGGCCTATTACTGAAGAAGGTACTGGACATTCACATGCACGCACACGTGCACACTCCCTGCGTTCGACTAAACCCTCGCTGAACACCGTCCGTGTCGTCTCCTTGGCCTCACTCCGAACATCCAGCCATCACTGTTGTTTGATGCGGGCGCGCTTAAACGCCGTGCCGTGCTACGATGAGCCTCGTCAGTTAAGGACATTCGCCAAGTTGATGTTCTACGGGAACACACACACACACATGCGCGCTACTGGCACACCATTTAATGAGGCAGATGACACGGAGCTGTCTACAGTTGTGCGCGGTCTAAGTGGATCACTGAGGAGCGCTGACCCCAAGCTGTGATGGATCACAGTGCCACGTGTATGCACCGCTATCTGCTTTTCTTTTCACCCGCTAATTATACCTCTTGAGCACATACCACACTCCGATAAGAGAGCCTGGGAAGCATTAAGTGAGCCACTGTTTGCATTTGCATGCAAGGCAGCGAGAGAGTGAGGAGAGACAAAGACAGAAAGAGACAGTTAGACAGACAGAGAGAGAGAGAGAGAGAGAGAGAGAGAGAGAGAGAGAGAGAGAGAGAGAGAGAGAGACCCTTTGAACACTATCAAGCCTAAAACAAAGACCCAAACAACAGAGAACTACGCCTTCAGTACTGTGAGACATTATAATCATACCAACGTACTCTCAGAATCAAGAAAGCACAGTACAACAGAAAGCACCCGACACTAACTGAGGGGGCCATAAATAAAAGTCACTTCTGGAGAAAGACAGACATTGAGAGAGAGAGAGAGAGAAAGAGAGAGAGATGGAGAGAGACAATGGGCTATCTCCCCTGCTCCATGCATACAGCCGCATGTCTTCCTGGTAGGCTGACAAAGAGGCTGGGTAATGTATCTATCTATCTGTGTGTGTGTGAGCAGGAGGAGGCCGCTAGCTTGTTACGGGCTCATTACAGGTGGGGCTGATGGGGGACGGTGCCTTTGCCTCCCCCCTCCCTCCCGTCCCTGCTGTAGGGCAAAGAGAAAGGGAGAAAGGGGACTCTCCCCCCTCCCCCGCACCAAAATGGAAACGGACAGGCTTGCTGAAGTAATTGCTCCCAGCACTATTTTCTTTGGCAGGAAATACTGTTATCGACAAATAGGGGATTCAATAAGTGGTGGGAGATGAGGCTCTGGGCTGTGGTCAAAAGGCTGGGCTCTGTCCTTTACTGCCGGGGCTGACGCGTCCTATCATGCACACACACACACACACACACACACACACACATGCCCTGTTTCCTTCCATTTGTCCTTTACACATTTCCCCTCTTTCTCTTTCTGTCTTTTATGCCTGTCTGGCATGGTGTCCTCTTTCACGATCACTTGTTACTGCTGCGTGCACACACACACACACACACACACACACACACACACACACACACTGTGCACAACGCATTCCCCACACCACCACCACCACCACCATTCCTGTCATCCATCGCCCCTTCAAACCCCTTTGTCTCCTGGGTGTATTTCCAGCCATTCTCCACTGTTGACCACTTCTCCCAGGCCGGAGGGGAAAGCTCTATTAGCCGGTGCCCCTCTGGCATGGCACGGCGCTGGTGTCGTGTTGATATCGTCCCACAGGACCCTGTTGATATGGGCACGGGTCATTAAGCAGCAGTTTATGGTCAGTGTGTTGGGTTTCCAGAGGCAGAGGTCAGAGCACACAGTGAAACCAGAGCTGGCCTCTTCTGGACATAGTGGTGCGTCTGATGGGAACTGCTGGCGGGAGAGGAGATAAATAAAATGCTCTGCCTCTCGCTCCACCATCACTATGTATTATTTAGGTGGCGTTAAGATAATGCCCCCGCACGTACTGCCCAACAAGATACTGTACCTCAAGTTAACGCATTCTGCTGGAATTCTGTTGTGCTGCTTATTTATATGTGAAATGGTGTCTCTCTGTTCCACTTACATGAAATAAAAAGAACACACAAACAGGCCCGCCCGCGTGCACACTAAACACATGCACACGCAGACACACACGCGCACTAAACACACGCACACAATGAAAGACATACATTTTTTTCAGTTGGTTGTACTGATTTGATTTAAATAGCATATGTATTAATACACATACGGGCTTAACATGTGCAGTTATGTAGACAGTGTAACTATAATGATTTAGAAATAGTTATAAATATAGAGTAGGCTACAGTAAAAATAAAAAACATAGCTAGATTGATATTATCACAATCTATTGTTTTTCCAAAAAAAAGTATGGTTTGTTCTGGATGTCTCCCAAGAAGAAATACATTCTGTCCTTTCATGTAAAGTCACGGCCCATTTGCCGGAATCCATTGGTAAAGTACAAGGCTGAAGGCCCCACGGAGAAAGAGAGCTCCGGATTGAGAGATGATAGGTGACAAATATAGGGTGTAATGAAAAGGCTTCTTGCGTCTCCCTGCGGCCTGCTAAGTGCCATCAGCCAGCTAAGAGCTAGGCCAATAACACTGCTCACACTACACTTGTCTTGTAACACAGAGATGAATAAATGCCACCATTGTCAGAAGTGATCAGCCAAAGTCACGGGGTAAAGACGGAGAGGCTGTTAAAGGAAGCCACCGTGATGAGAATATATGGGCCTTTTAATTACGTGCACGCGGAGGAATGTGACTCCAGACGTGTGTGTGTGTGTGTGTGTGTGTGTGTGTATCTGCGTGTGAATGACATGTTGAGTTATTGTTTGTGAGCGTTGCTGGCATTTACAAACTTTATCTCATCGCAAAAAGTAACTTTTTCTCCTGGCTGTATGTGTTCAGAATTCTGACCGGACAATAAAAGTCAATTGTGCTCCTGCTTCGGAAGAGGCTTGCAACACTTGATTTTGTGTGGACTCCCTCTCCCCCGCAGACGCGGGGAGATGATTTTTAGATGCATTGTTCTAGTCAACTCATCACACACATCACCTGGCGTTTGCCCTGCTTTCTACAACAAGAAGCAAGCAGATTCTCTCACTTGGTCTTTGCATTGCAGGAGAGCATATAAACAAGCTACCTTATTGCAGCTCACTTGGTGGGGATCCAACCATGTATTGGGATAAACACATTGAAGATCATTTTACCCAGTTATGTGGCCCTGGCATACCTGCTACTGCCTCTGTAGACAATTTCATTTTGGTTGGAAACAGTAAATCAACACCAGTTACAGTAATTCTATGGTGTTTTCTGCAGACACACTAAATGCATTAGGACACATATTCCACTTGTGTTTTATGACATTCTTTAAATGCAGTACAATCTCAATGAAAACAGTCACTTTTATTCACTTAGCTATTTGCTGATAAACAAGTTGCAAGTTTTCAGTGTGAAACAAATGTAGCTTTAGTTATTACATACTGTGTTTTGTTGTTGCTTAGACAAGTGGTTTGCAATGCAGAGCTATTATTAAAATTATGAATTTTATAAATATGTGCAAAGGTAATGCAATATGTGATGATGGAATCTCTTTCAAGATTGGAAGTCTTAAAATGCCCATGCACATTCCAAATCATATAACTATAAATGTGTGATCTAAATGTGTGGGGATCAGACACACACACCTTCTCACATGCAATGGAATGATGTGTGTTCACTTGTGTTTGCTTTCTGTGGTGCATCTCTGTGTAAGCATCATTGCAATGACATGTTCCTACAGCCTCCTTCTGGAGATTGATTATTCCCTGGAATCCATTTACCACAAGCATGAGTTGTTGACGTGCATGTAGAGGACATGCTTGGCATCCATCCTCGGTGAAACTCACTTTTTGGGAAGGACATGTACGCTTAGACCGGGCTGATTGAATTACAACAACAACAGAATGACAATTATACTTTGTTTCAAAAAACCTTTGTCTGACATTTGGCATGCCGTGCTCCGGTTAAGTTTACTTTGTCAGCAACACTCTTGACAATTGTGTGTTAGGGATCAAATGACAAACATGCAATAAGAACACTGTTGGTTTCTTGGCCAATAACATTGTACAGTATATAGGCTACATTATAGATGGGTGTAAGCTAACAGCTATTGTTGTTTTTCCTTTTCTTGCAGGGCGGGCTGAGGAACAGCAAGCATGAGTGTACACTGTCATCGCAGGAGTATGTTCATGAGCTCCGCTCCGGTATCGCGGAGGACAAGCTGCTTAACTGTCTGGAGTCTCTCAGAGTGTCTCTCACCAGTAACCCTGTCAGGTCAGTATCCCCGAGCCTTATATCACCTTGACAACACAACGTCACACCGGCACCACTGTGAGATAACCTAATTACCGCTTGTGTTATTTTTCAATAACTAGTTAGTTTTACTGCACCACAAAAACAGATTAAGATTTTCTGTTCTGAGTGGTCCTGTTATTGCATGTTGGCCACTCAATTTATACCCAAAGCAGATAAAAGACCAATGCTTTATTTACAAAAAGTAATTTGCAGAAATTCTTTCAACCTCATCTGGTTTGCACTCAGGTGCCATTTGCCCGTCAATATTCAACATTTAATAACATCATACTTCCATAACTTCATTCCACTTGGCATTGAGCAAGCCCAGGACAGTCACAAGATGAAATTGCACTCCATTAAGATGTGTGAAACACTTTGCTTTGAAATTAGCCTCCTCTAGCATCAATACAGTTCCTTAGAATTTAGTGGCATGTCAAACCTTTGTTTTAGTTTTTAAAGGGAAATAATAGATTCTTCTTTGCAAACTTATTTTCAGAAAGTTCTTCTAGATGTCATCCATTTTATAGAGCCAGGAGCTGATGGGCACTATCTGTTACTAATTGGGTGAATGACAGGAGACCTCATAGGACCTGTTTCATGTGGAGTGATCGGGTTGGCTAAACAAGAATAGCCAGAGCACCGCCTGTTAAACAAGCATAGCCAATGGCGAAGCTGGCCATACGAGTCCGAGCTTCCAGTCACCAGCGGCGCGGCTGTCATAGCACACCACTCTATCCATTAGGCTCTAATAGATAGGAAGTCCGGTTTTCCACATCAGAAAGCGAGCCTTTCTCTGAGACCTTAATAAGCACATTGCTCTCGCACAGAGATCAACCATGTGCCATGTGTACCACTTGCCCCCGACATGTCCGCTCTATTAGCGGCGGGTCGCCACACTGCTCTCTGTTCTCTTATTTACAACCCAGTACTTAGCACTGTACTTAACACAATTCCATATTAATCAGCTTTAGATAAGCCCTTCACTCACGTCTTATGAAGCTAGTACTGGCTTGGGACATCATGTCTCTGCTCCTTATAGCAAACTTCTCTGCTTTCTCTCCTATAAATGGGATCTTCAAATTTAATTTGGTCCAAGTAGTGTAAAAGAACCCTTCCGTGACAGCACATCCTCTCAATTATTTACTAGCCTACTGGTGGGGAGATGATACTTAATGTGAATATAAAGTGGTCATTTCATGAATGGCAGAAAATTATTCCATGTCAAGCCTTGGCGTAAAGAACACATCTGCCAGCACTGCTTTAACAGAGCCATCATTTGATCTGTATGGGGCTATGAACATTATTCCAACATTCTCAGGGAGAAATATATATATATA
>JAODOY010058267.1:0-17660 GCA_025399855.1 Forbesichthys papilliferus
AAGTTATTAAAGTAAGTTATCTTGTTCTCCCTTTGTGTCCAAACAATATTTATTCTAATGTATACAGAAACTATGTGATGCTGTAGACAGACTTGTACAAACTCTCAAGTGACTGCAACCTTACAATTAATATTTCTCATACTACATTCTGTCATGTTGCATGCTGCTTCTGATCATATTTATTTTTATGTATCAGGCTATAAATAATGGTCGCTTGCTGTTCGCAGACAAGAATAGTTATCAGTTCCATGTAGCAATAATGTGATTATGGGCATAACTGGCGATGTGGTTTGATGCGAGGCAATCACAGTCAAACAGTGATTTGCTTGCATGAATAACCCGCCATATAATAATTCTATGTCAAACATTCCGCACTCAAAATTACCTTCAGCGCGCTGCTCCCACTGGGAGGAAATGGAGCTGTTTATCTGAGTCGCACACTGCGCGTCGTTCCTGGTGGATACACACAGGAAAACGCTAGTTGGGAGTTTTGCAGGTATATCAGAAGCCATGCGGTACTGTTCCCAGCTGCAGATCCAGTCTTTGCGTATTCTTCCTCGTCTTTTTATTTGCCTTATTAGTGTGTAGCGGAGAAGGGTGCGTTCTGGGCCAGCACTGCAAGGGCTGGCTATTTATGATTGTACGTCATGAACAGAACATTGTGACACACCCGACAGTTTATTTTTGGTTATGGTAACGATCATATGTTCTCTTTGTTCAGATGCGAGACCTCTGAAGATCTTTTTAGACGATAGGTTGTCAGTGTTGGAGCTGCTTTAAACCGACTTGTTGAGCTGCTGTTACCGAGCTTGTGGGTGGTGCAAAAAGTTTGCTTCGCAGAAGATGAAGGGTTTTCACTGATATTTGTGGCCATTGTGTTTGCTGAACTGATCTCATGCACTCCTGCCCCCTGCAGGTGGCCTATGAGAACGCGGGGACAGTGGAGTTCCTGGTGGACAAACATGGCAAGCACTACTTCATCGAGGTCAACTCGCGACTCCAGGTCGAACACACGGTCACTGAACAAGTCACGGAGTAAGTACCTACACCTTCTGTTCTCTGTGTGTGTGTGTGTTTTCTGTGCCAAGGTTGAGTCACCACTGCTCCTGTGAACCTGTGTGTTTTGTTGTTAACAGCTGTGAGTGAATTGTAATGTTGCATGGTGAGATCATGTACAGATGTGCTGTTTCAAGGCTGGCTGGCTCCAACCTTGCCTGGAGGGAGAAAACCCCGTAAGCATCAGTGTTGGAGAGACTGGGGAAGGAAGGGAGGGTTTGCTGTGAGAGATCTCTTCTTTGTCGGGAGTTTCTGGACCGGCAACTGAAAGCTGTTTTCATCCCCCATTCACTCCCATTGTCTCTAAAAAGACATCTTTCTAACGTGCCTACAATAGTTACTATCTCCACTGGTAGAGTGAGAATACATTGTACCAGTGGAGAAGCATTTATTTCACCATAGTTTCATAATGAACCAAACTTTTCATAATAACGACGCTAAAGCCGGTTGAACACCGCACAGCAGATCATTTTGGCAGCTTGTTCCCCACTTAGCATTGCACAGTGGTCCCCTGCACTCGATGTAAGTTGCTCAAATAATTTGCACTGCACTGGTCGTGCATGCAGTTACACACACACACACACACACACACACACACACACACGTAGCTGCCCTGTTCCGCAGAGCTTGAATTGATACATTCTGTTTATCATTACCATAAGTCCTCCAGCCACACGCGCTGCCGGTGAGCTGCGTTCGAGCCGCTTCAAAAACACTTCCCCATGTTAACTTAGTTACATAATTTTTACTGCTAGCTAAGGATAACCAGCTAGCTTTTACCCGTTAAGTTAAAGTTCAATGCTTTTACCGCTAGCGTTTGTTCGGCAAGACACAAACCATATGGCTACAAGAAACCTGCGGATGACGACTCTAATGATTAAAAGGATGTAACTGTGATCGCGCCTGCCATCCTTCATGGCCTACTGCGCATTTGTGTGCATATCTACACGGTCAGATAATGATTTTCTTAGGCTCGGATCGTTTCATATGGTTATTGGTAGAAATAGAAAGTTATATGTTTCTGAATACTTTTTCTAAATATATTTAATTAAACATTTTTTAAAAGAGTGCTCAATATTCCTATTGTCTATGTAGGTTCTTCATATTAGATTAAGGAGACATTCTACTGTATACATTCTGACATTAAGTGCAGATATACAGTAGCCTATGTGACCATGTCACAAGTTTGAGCTAACCTATTACATAGGCTATATTATCTTCCGAACAGTCAATCATGTTCATATCACACGCTGTAATCATGTCTCCTCTGTTACCTGTGACTAAAACCAAACTACAGAGCCTCACCAAACCAATAGGAATGTGCACAACCATATAGAGATTAATAAAATGAAACCCAAAATACAAATGGTGAAGTTTGCAATTTGTTTGGCCTAAATGGAATTTGTGCCCCCATATATTTGTCTGCACTCCTAAGTATTTAAACTTTGGAGAACACGTGAAAATGTAAGCAGAGTGCCTTGCTTTGCCACACAGTTCTTCATAGATCTAGCCTCTCAAAGCGCACTAAATTGAGATATTTCTTCCAAATATTCTCCCGGGGGCCGTGCCCTCGGACCCCTCTAGAGGGTCCGAGGTCCAGCTTCAAAACATTCTGTGGGAAACACAGAATTTATAAAATAGACATCTATTGCGGTCAGATAACCATGTTTTGGAGAGTGAATGGATGTGAATTATAAATGATAAATAATAATCTGCTTCTGGTCGTTGAATAATTAACTGTGGCTTTCGAGGTAATGAGGCAACCCGGTCTGGATAAGCGTCATACTGTCAGCGTGGTTTAGGTGTGCTTAGACAGATGCTAAGTATTTCAAAAGCGCCCGCCCTTTTCTAAACCGATTCAATGGGCGGCTTCCCAGATGGTTGTGTGCAACAAACCATCTGGCGTGTCGTGTTAGGGACGAGCTATGATGTGAGCTCGGGGGAGGGAAGGGGCACACCATGTGTTCAGTGAATACAATGACACAGCCATGTTTTGTGACATGCTCAAGGTTGGCAGCGGTGCCTAAAACATTAGAATAAATCATCTATTGAGATTAAATGAATCATTCCAGTAAAATGACTTTGCGTACCAATCACACGCCAGATCCAGTCACATTACGGTCCCGTAGCGCTTACACCGAGATGGTCCCTCTGGCTCGTTAGCCGACCAAGATCCCAAACACACACCCCCTATTATTCTCTACATCGGTCTCCATCCTCTGTCCTTTGGCTCTGTTGTGTCTGTACCCTCTATCGTCTCTTCTTGTTTGCATTCACTGTTTTCTTCTGTTCCAACTGCAAACATGTGCAACCCCGACCCCGCACACACACACACACACAGAGAGTTTGGCAGAGCCTTGCTCCCCGCTGCAAGGCGATAACTTAATAGAAAGTAATTCTGTCATATTCTGGATGCAGTCAGCTTCCAGTACAACATCAGCCATTTTCATGGCCTCAGCATCTTAGCTAAACCTCATATCCAACAGTCCAGAAACCTCATAAGGGACGGGGTCAACTTTGCAAGAAATTGAGGTCGTTTACATTGGCGGGGGAGTTTTCGCGTGACTAGGAAAGTGTTGAACAAATCATGCAGACCACACAGTATTGGGGTTTTTATAAGGTAATAGAAACTAACCACAGAACTATATTTGATTTGTCATTGCAGCCAGTAACCCACTATTATGTACTGAATACAATCTACGGTAGTAATTATTTTACATATCTAGTGTATGCACAATTCCTTAAACAAATGAAAATATAAAAATATTGTTTTATATGAGATATGTAAGCAGTAGATCACTAATGCAGTACAGCGCTAACACGATATATATTGTATTTACTCATAGTTGATTCCGATATAATTTGACTTGAATGCGTATTTGTGACTCGGTGTGTTACTTATAGACCTGTCAGGCTCTTCTTAGACGCCGTCATCACACTCCTTTTTAAACTTTCATTTCCCAGTCCTCCACCTTCTCTCTTTCATCACTTTCATCTTTGCAGCTAATTCGTTTTCGCTCAGTCACTCAGTCGCTCAGTCGCTCTACATTCAGAGCTACCCTCTCACCCGCTCTCAGCCCCAGCACATCTATAATTGGAGCCTTGATTTTTCACTCTCTTATTCCCTCCCAGTGCCAAAATTAATCCTCATTTCCGCTCTTTCCGTGTGTACAGTACTGTATATTCAAATGTCTTGTTATGCAATTTCCTTTTTTGTTTTCATATATCACATGTGAGCTTGTGACGTTTCAGTAAATGGCAAGACTGTTTCAGTTACCCATGCTACAGTGGGGGAAAAATAAAAATCCATAAGAAAAGAAGCTAGGTCTAACTGAAGACTGGTTGTTTTTAAATCGTTCCTACTTTGTCTACTTTCAAGGCCCCTTTTGCCATGTCCTGGGTATATGACCTGGGCACTGTTTGCATACAGTTTGAGGCCATAGTGCTTAATTCTAAATGATTGACTATCTACGAAGTTGAAGTAGTACTTAATAAATTACTATAAGCAGTTCAGGCAACCCCTATGCGTAGGCCTGGTCTGGTCATGTTTATCTCTAATAACGGCGTCCGCATCGGCAAATGTAGTCAGTAAAAATGGTTTCACTTCGTCTATCAGTAGCTACTTCGAGTTTATAGCCTACCTAATGAAATAGGACTCTTCTGAAGTAGTGTGCAGGATGAATCTGCTCATATAATTCGCGCAAAAGATGGACAGACAGCGATTGTCGTCAGCTAGCAAACAACTATATCACGGTAGGCACCGTTGTCTACAGCAAAGTGCGTGAGCACGAGCAGTACATTGTGAAGTTGTTTTCTTTTGCTGTTGTTAGCGTTACGTTAGCATAATGCATTGATTGCCATATGGTTCTCTCAAGAACAGGCTGATGCATCTTGGCAGTACCTGGCTATTCTAATTGTATGCATGTGTGACTTAATATATATATGAGTTATATAGAAATGCACCCTCTAGTTGTCTATAGCTAGTTCTAGAGACTTAAGCATGCTTTTGTAAATATTAGTTATTTATTTTTAAACCATCCTGGAAACATGTTTACATATTATTTTGTTGTGCATCAGTCTTCTCGTGGCCACCCCTCCCTCCCAGTGTTTCCATAGCGCTGGTCAGTCCAGGTGCCGTTTGTCCCCCTCCTCCCTCCACCAATAGGAAGGCAGCGTAGCGGCGTTCGTCAGTGAATAGGTGGATCTGCGATCTATATTCAGAGCATACGGCACATGCACTCAACAGCGCAGGCGTGCACAAACCCAACACGAGTTTTCAGACCCAAGCACGCTGCCGCATTCACTAACTGACGATGCCTAAAGGCACCCACCCACCCACGCAATCATATAGGTGCACACTTGCAAACAAACCTTGTGCACAGGGATATTACGCAAATGTATATGCATCTGTCTTCTTGCCTGCCTGAATGTCTGTACAATAGGGGCAATTCTCTGTGTGTGTTGGTGTGTGTGTGTGTGTGTGTTGGTGTGTGTGTGTGTGTGTTGGCAATGAGAGTCAGTCCAGAGATGCATTAGGCAATATGTTGTCTGGAAGGCATAATCCACTGTTTGTGTGTGTGGGAGATGCTTGTCTGTCCTATATAGCCCTCGTGATCCTGTATTCAAGTCTATCTCTCCTTTTGAATGCATCTTCTCTCAAGGTTCAATTTGTCCATATTTTAGCTATAAATGATCTCTACCTTTTCTTGTGCGTCTGAGCTAGGCAATAGTGTGTGTGCTAGGGTAGTGTGCTTTTGATACATTGGTGGACAGGAGTTCTTTCAGATCTTAAACTGTTGTCATTATATACCTCCTGGGCCCTGTGTGTGTGTGTGTGTGTTGGGGGGGATGTTCTAGTGTGCAGCTTTGGAAAGAGACAAAGTGTCTTTGAGTTAGTAGATGAAAGCAAGACACAAGTGTTGTGTGGAATACTATAGTGTGTGTGTGTGTGTGTGTGTGTGTGTGTGTGTGCGTGCGTACGTACGTGCTTACTGGAGATGAAAGCAGAGGGCATTCTGTAACTTCATTGTGAGTCTGCCTGTGTGACAACGCTGCGTCTGACGCGCGTCAAGAGATGCCAGAGTTTAGAACGCACTCGTTCTTAAAGGGGGAAACGCCCACCGGAGGCGTGCGATTCACGCCGACGCCAAATGTTTTAGACCACTCGCCGTTCTATTTCGTGAGCGTCTCAAATGCGCTTTGAGCCGGTGCGGTTGTGGGGAATCACTCCCAGGTCACATGACCACCAGCGAATCACAGCAGCGCGCCACTGATTAGCCCTTTGCGCTCCCAAACAGGAGAATGTGCTCAGACATGCTCACCTCTCACCTTTCTAATGGGGCTCTAATGAGTGCTGCTGCACCAATGTCCCTGTGGTTTCTATCCAACTTGTCTTTGCTGTGAAAAGACGTTGTATGCATTGTACACTTGATAACAAGACTAGCCTGCCAACTGTTATTACTTTTTAGGAGTTCTTTTTATGGACAAGAATGCACTGCTACAAGAATAATAGATGAAATGGCTGCCAAATGTGTGTCTGTGTGTGTATAGCAAAAATATTGTCTTTTTTTGAGTCGAATGAAGAGCGACTGAGAATCTTCCTTTGCCATTAGTGCCTTTTGTGTTTGTCAACTTTGGCAAGGGAGTGCATAAAAGTGTGTGTGTGTGTTTGCAATGCGTGCTGGAAACAAGAAATTGAGTTAGCATTCGTCTGTCTTATTGCTTTCTCTGTCAGCTTGTTTGTTTTTCTGCATTCGCGAGCGTGCGCATGTGAGCCAGCACGGTTTGTTCCCCTTGTGCTGGTGTCTGTCAGTGTACGCTAATGTGTCAGTTGTAGGTGTGAACGCGCGTGTGCACCTGGTTATTTGTCAGTTTAAGATAGCTAATTAGCCTTAAATGACCACCCTCTGTCTTCATCAGACGGAGAATGAGTGACAGGGCGAGGGGGGATAGATTCGCTAATTGACGAAGGGCCTGACATCCCGGCTATGCAAATGAAGGAAGGCAAGACGTGAGATGAATGCCCTCGAGTGTCTCAACATTAGAAGCGCCACAGTACGGTACAGTCTGCGAATCATGTGGACTTACTATACTTTGTATTAATACTGCTGTATGTTTGCTTAGTTGTAGCAGGGCTGCACGAATCCGGATGAAATGAGAATCATGATTTCCTTGCCTAGAATTGAGATAACCATCCCCCCCAATATACATGCTTATTGCACTCACTTACGTGATACGGTACAACACTCATTTATGTGATACGATATCGAAGGTATCAAACATGATGGTAACTGATGGGACTGACACACTTTAGACAACAGAAATGGAATACTTCTGATAAACTTAAATGCAACAGCTTCATGAATCTGATGGACCTACTGAAAATCCATTCATCCAGTTAATCTAAATTCAAGTATTGAATTTAATTAAATTTGCAAGCTTGACGCCTCCCTCGCTTAAAGCAATAAATAACCTACTGTACCGGTACCAGGAGTAAATAAATAAGCAAACTACGCTTTGATACAATGAGAACATCTGATCTACTGTACCTTTTTCAAAAAAAACAACAGAACCCAACTGATCAAATATATGGTATAGTCCTACTGACTCTATAACTCCCTACCTTGCAATAGTGGTTTAATAAAACCTGTGTTAACGGCAACAACATATTAATGGCTTTGAAAGGAGAATGTGTTACTCCAGTCATACGCTCTCTTTCACTCGGCCATGTGTTTGCAGGTGAGATGTCCCAAATGAAAATATGGCATGTAGAAATGAGATCGCATAGGAGTATGAATCGAGATCGTGATTTTATTAGGATTAATCGTGCAGGCCTAAGTTGTTGATATATTTGCATTTATCAACATTTACGTTGTAGTGTTGACATAAAACATATTTGTTGTAATACTCATACAGCTCAAAAGTAACTTTATAGAAAATGGTGAATGTGGTTAGATGTAAATAATCAGCTTTTTTAAATCAATGTTACTTATCACCCTCTAGTGCCATCATGTGATGTCACTACTTTAAAGACCTAACAGCATTTGAACCATGCCACTTTTAATTTGTCCTCAAAATGGAGTGGCTAGCTTGCTGCTGCACAGCAGAGTACTGTGGCCTTGGATGGAACGTGGCCTACCTGTTCTGTAGTCGCTCTAGTGCATCACTATTCTTGTCCTTTTATTTTGCTCTGTGTGTGTTTGTGTGTGCGTGTGTGTGTGTGGGGGGGGGTTAATATGAAAACCGTGAAAGAATAAAAGCTAAACTGGGATCAAAAGATTCTTGAGAAGAGCGACTGTGCTAACGAAACGGCACGCCGCTCCTTTGAGGAACATCATCCCTCATTTCAACCTCCTCTCCTAGCAAGGGTGTGTGTACGTACACACAAGTGCATGGGTGTGCAGTTTTGTTGAAGTGGCTCGCTACTGTGTGAATGTGCGTGTACGTAGTGTCCACTGACATCACGGCAGTATTGCAGGAGTGCTGCAGTGTATGTGTTTTGTGTCAGCCGGCTTGTTATGCTGGGGAAACGTGCGTAAGCGATGGAGCCATATATTTATATATGCTTCTTGGTCTTGCTTGGTCGGCCTATCTTTATTTTCGTGCGTGTGAGTGGATACAAGCTTGCGTGGGCATTTCTGTTTTGCTTTGTGTCTTTGTCCGAGAGTACCAGCATGCTGGTGCATTCTGTTTTTTTTTAGTTTTTTTTTTTAGTTTTTGTTGTTTTTGTTTTTGTGGCCATGAAGTCATTTTAAGGTGATTATAATTGTGCAGCGGAGCGTACACTGAGTGATTGAGAAATAAACAAATGAATACGAATTAGGTGTGCGCGTGTGTGTGTGTGTGTGTGTGTGTGTGTGTGTGTGTGTGTGTGTTCGTTCCCTGACATCAGGGAGAATATAATTTGCGTGCGAGGGGGTTATTTACGATAATGGGAGGGATGCTTCTCATGATTATAATCACAGCCGTTATTGTTTTTTGGTGGTATGAACAGTGTTTTATGCAACATCCCTAAGTCACTGTTGTGGCGTTTATCTTTCATTATACTCGTTAGACCTTTTGCCAGACACTGTTGGACTGTGTAAACCTCATTTCTCGTGAGTATCATTTCTGGCTGTATGTAATGTAGGTGACAAGCTAGCATGCTAGCTAAAACGGAACAGTAGGGTTGTTTTTGCTGCCGTAGTGCATCTTGTCGCCATTAGGGCTCCGAGCAAGGCACCGTCACTGCAAGAGCTCAGTGAAGGACATATGCATTTTGGCCTTTGCTCCGAGATTGTGAATCTTAGAAGTGATTATTAAAGGTCACATTTCATATGCATAGGTCATTTTGAACATGCGGCCATTTAATCCCAAGGTAAGTACTGTACTAATAGGGCGCAATTTCCATGAATTAGCATGAGCTGCAGAGCATTTATATTACTTGCATGCATATCTTCAGCAAACCTGCTGGATTCTTTCATATAAATGTGCTTGGTCTTCCAGCATATACGTTATCAGTCTTCGGAACAACCATAGAATTAGTCATCAAAGGGATTACGGATAAGGCCCTGGGACAGACTTGTACTTGGGGCTAATGAGAGGGGTGGAGGGTTGCTAAAAAAGTATATCGACCAGCAGCTGCTGATAAGCTGTGTGTGCCTATTGTTTTTCAATCGACCAGTCCCGCCCTTAGTCAATATTGCTGGGTTTTGTCGCTAACCCTGCGAGGTTATTCTTCTAAAAAGCGCATTTAATAAATCACTCACTCAATAACGAAGCGTGACCTGACTCTGCCTGACACTTATTGACGCTCATCATCTCGAACTTCCCGTAAAAACAAAGGGACCAAAGTGAATGGGAGCTTCTTCGCTAACCAAATTGAAAACCTGATTATTGAGCAATCACGCCGTCCAGCTATACCAGCTGCAACCGCTTGCTTTGGGCTCATACACCGGCGCATTACTCGAGAGCCGTGGATGGAATATACAGTAATTGGGCCTCGATGGGAGGGAATACAACCACTAGAGCTGTGTTGCTTACTGAAGCTCACTTCAGCTTTTCTTGTGTAACCATGTACACACGGTATAGGAGTGGAGGAAATACGATATGTTGCGTTTTGGCCTTATAAAAACACATCAGTGTTTTTGGTGCCTGAGACTAAAAGCTACTACTCCACCTATTGGCCTGGCATACATACTACAGAGGTATGCAGTTTCCCGTGGCCGTGGAGGGGTTTCTCAAAATGCTGTGTGGATGCAAATCTTTTTGTGAACTAACTTTTCGATGTGCTGTCGCGGTTACAGGGGTATATTGTATATCAGTTGCTTATGTTCTAGTGCTTATGGACAGAATAGGCTGAGACTAGGTCAAACATAAAGCGCACAATTAGCTAAGAGCACGTGTGCCCAGGCCGAAGCACACACAACCATGCTCGCTCATTTAATACAGGGCACACACTATTCAGGCTGTATTACCATGTCTGCCCCCCCCCGGTAACTCATGAAGTTATTCTTTATTGTTTATGGTATAGTACAGTTCCGCTGCACATCAAACGGTTCTCCTCACCAAAAATGATCACCTATTCAGGAAGTAATGTTTCATTTCATTTTTACAAGGACAGAGGCTGCCCTTTTATGTGTTTTAGTATTTTATTTCTTTATTTGTCACTTATATAGCATGCTTTGAATCACTTACTTTATTCCTGCCTCCACTTCATGAAAATTCCCCGACAACACTGTTGTCATGGCAATGACGACATTCCAATTCGGCTAAAAGAAAACCATGAGGGTTTCATAAACAATTTACAATAAATGCTGTCTGTCTGTCTGTCTGTCTGTCTGTCTGTCTGTCTGTCTGTCTCTCGCTCTCTCTCTCTTCCCCACCATGTACAGCCCATGTTTAGTCTCTCTCTCTCTCTCTCTCTCGCTCTCTGTGTGCACAGAGCACCTCTTTCTTGAAGCTCTGCACTGTACTTAGGTGATTGTGTGGTTATGATGCAGCCTAGCGGACAATCCATTTGTATGCTGGCTCTTACCTATTAGTTACACTGAATATAGCGGTCTCTTATTTCTCGGCCTACCTTTGTCTCTGTTTCTCCGTGCCGCCATCCTTCTGTATTTATTGTGGAGCCCCCCCCCCCCCCCTTCCCAAGCTGTGTGCCCCCCTTGTTTGTAGTGTAATTTTCAGTTTGTCCACTGCTCGCATGCTACGTTCGCATGTCGCGTTCCAGTGGCTAGTCTCTGTCTCAGAGCGCCTTAGCGTAATGCGCACATTCAAGCTCCTCGTACAATCCACTTGTGTGTGTGTGTGTGTGTGTGTGTGTGTGTGTGCTCAATAGTTTATTGAAGGCTCAAGGTGTAGTAGCTAATGTATTTTGTATTTGAGTGTGTGCGTTGAGAGGGGCTGTTGCTGTTGTTGTTTTTATTTATTTTTCCCCCTATTTTCTCTGTATTTGTGACTTCCGCTGTGCAATTTTACGAGTGAGAGAACTTGGATTGCATTTTATCAGATGCGCGTGTCTGTGTGTGTGTGTGTGTGTGTGTGTGTGTGTGTGTGTGTGTGTGTGTGTCAGTGTGTGTTCGTGGCTGTGCATTTGCTGTTGCACACCCATGCTGTCCCTTAAAGCCATCCTGGGAGGCCAGCGGAAATTGACTTGTAATTGTGAGTTGGCAGTGCCGTCATGTGGACTGCATGCAGATGCCTTACTGTGACCTGCTGACGTGGTAACTGTTATTCACCGTAAAGATGGGCATTCATTCATTAATTTTGCTGTGTAATGACTGTAATAGTCATAGGCTATTGTTTGTCCGGACATATCATGAAATAAGCATGTCTATGGCCCTGGAAAGGAGTGCATTACATGACTATATAGGGGCTCCACGTCCAGTTTAAGGGAGCCACTGATTTGAAAGGCTTGTTAACGCGCATGTTTTCCTTGACCCTCACCCTTTCGGCGGCCATATTCACCACAGTTCAAGCGTCAAGAGCCTGGAGGAAGAACGGTCACCCGAGAGCCAGGCCACATGAGCCTTTTGGGGAGGTTTAAAGCAAGTCCTGTTCAATGTGACGTAAGGTCTATTTTGTGCGTATCTATATTGAAATGTTTAACGTGTGGTGGCGTGAATAGTGGCTGTTTGCACTGATACCTGGGGTATACTGATGAAATGGTAACACGTGTGCAGAGAAGGCCACAGATGAACTGGCAAAATATAAACAAGTATGCGTGTTGCTGTTTAGCCCCTCGGCTGTGCTCCGGGCCAATTTCAACACTTTCATCACCAACACAAACACCCCAACCACCCCCCACACCCCCTCCACCCACCCCAAACATAACACACAAACACTAACACAGGTCCCTTATCTTTCCACACAAAGGTGCCTGACTGTTCGCGCTTCATAAATCCTTCCAAGCGAGTGCAAGCGCTGTGTAGCGCTACTAGGCAAAGCAGTGCGCCGTTTGAGCTAATTTCCGTTTCGGTCCGGTCTTGGAGGCGTCCAGCGCCCCCTGAGCTGAATGTTAATGTGGTGAGCCGGCATTGTTGTGGCCATGGTGACCGCAGAACCGCTGAACATGGCCTTCTCCTTTATTTGTTATTTTCCATTTCTCTCTTTCCTATCTTACTCTTTACATATTTGTTGCTCTCTTGCCTTCTGACAACCCATCTGTATTTCAATTCTCTTTCGCTCTCGCTCTCTCTCTCTCTCACCATCTGCCTCATAAGCAGCCCTTAATTAAGAGGTTCTGGCCAGAAGAAATCTAAAATAAACTAAAAAGCAGAGAGAACCTAATCAGATGGGCCGTGTGTTTGTATGCGTGTGTGTTTGTATGTGTGTGTCGGTGGGTTTGTGGGATCTTCTCCATCCCCCTATTACTTCCGCCGCTGCCCTCCTTCTCTGCTGGTGATTATTCTGTGCCCCTCTCTCGCTCTATTGCTCTCACTCTCTCTCCATTCCAATTAGCACACAACGTGCGCGCACACACACTAACACACACATGCATGTTTTTTAGGCATTTGGCGTGAGACAATTATGCTTATTGCATGTCCTAATGTTTTTATATTGCTCCCTCCTCTCCTCATTTCCTTCCTCCCTCTCTTCCTGTTTTTTATTATTTCAAGTCTTTGTCTCCGCCCTATTTGCCCCCCCCCCCCCCCTCCCTTGTTATCTCCTACTGTTATCTCTGTGTGTGTGGCTGCTAGCTAAATTGATGTCAAGATGCCTTCCACGTGCTACTGTCTTTTTTTTAAAATTTTATCTCCTAGTTTCTCCTCCACATCTGCCGTCTGATCTCGACCAGTGAAACATTACACCAACCCTAATTGGTTTCTTCCTGTGTCCTTCATCGCCGACATTCCCTCGTCTCTCTCTTGTCTGTCTAGTCTCTCTCCCTCGTTCCTCTTCGTTCGTTTTTCTACATCTCGACATGCTAAGGACCGCACGGGGGCTCAATTTCTAGATATCTATTTAAACAACTGTGTGTGTGTGTGTGTGTGTGTGTGTTTGTCCAGTAGAGAAGATTGGCTTCTCCCAGGTAAACAAGAAATACATGATTTGTGCGTTGTATTTATGGGTTCTGTTCCCAGGGCCTTACAGAGAAAGTATTAACTACTGTGAACATACATTATCACACAGCACAAAACACACTTACATGCGTTGCCATGCACAAAAGATGTGCGTGCCTTGCCTTTTTTTGAGGCAGCGTATAAAAATAAAGGTTTAGTATTTGGGAAAGCACTGTTGGGTTGATTCCCTATTGCTGTCAAGCAGGCCTGTCCTCGTAATAACCCTCTTCTGAATGCAGGCGGCGGTTGTTTGACTTAAGCCCCGAACACTGCAAGCAAGTAGCGTGTATCGACGCGAGACAATGGCAAGTCAATGAGGTTCAGCGACTCGGGAGCGACGACGGGCGAAATAACGGTCGGCGACGTGAAGTGGGCGGGCACAGAGGTGAACGAATCAACTTCAGGCGATTCACGTAAGGCGACTACCAACGGGAGCGAGGGACGTCGTTGACTGAGTGACTGAGACACTTTCGGCGGGGGGAGATGCTCGAGAGGGTTGCCTAGGCAAGCAGAGCCTGGAATGTAAACAAGCGGAGGTTTTCAGCTACAAATCGAAGGCCGACTAGCGGACTGATTGAAGCGTGCTCGGGACTTTAGGAGTGGCCTTGTCTCCTTGTCTCCTCCGGTTTGGTCTGCAGGCTAGGGTAAGGGTTTGATTGGCGGCCACTAATACCATGATCCAGTCAAATCCCGGGGCCTAGCCCCCATAAGCTAGCTCTGCTAGCTACTGTGGGCGTCTCCGGCCAACACGTCTCACACAGTGCTTTCTGCTCTCCTCTAATGCCTCAGTGCTGTTTAGCTCTTGTTCTTCTTCCGCCTAATCATCTGTCCATCCATTCTGCCGCCCTCATTTTCTCTTCCATCTCAAGCCCCCCCCCCCTCTGTATTTTCTTCCATTGCTCTTGGTGCGTTTTTCTCTTAGCACTTTTCCCTCTCTATTCTATCATTCAGATTGTTCCCGCTGTCTTTCGTCCCCCTCTCCCTCTCTATTCTATCCTTCAGAATGTTCCCGCTGTTTTTCGTCTCCCTCTCTATTCTTTCTTTCCTTCCATCTTTTCCTGCTCCTCATTCATCCTCTCCTTTGCCGCTGAAGGTTTCCTCTTTCCCAGTTGCTGTTGCTCTGTGTAATCCTCCATGTCTACCACCCACCTGTCTTTCTCTCTTCAGCTGTCTGCCTGTCTGTCTCTCTTTCCGTGTGTGTGTGTGTGTGTGTGTGTGTGTGTGAGAGAGCGTGGCATACGGCCATCCTCCGCTAACGAGCTCTGGAGTGAAAAGACTGAAAATGATATGCAATTAGCAGTCAGCCTATATTATGTGTGTGTGTGTGTGTGTTCTGCGATTTAGTGCGTGTGCATACAAATGTGACTGCGTAATAGTTTGAATTTCTTTGTGTGTGTGTGTTCTCAGGTACTATATGTATTGGGCTAATGCATTTTCCTCGTACTGATGATAATGGCGGGACTATTTTCCTTGCAGAGTGTGGGAGTGCACATGAATGCATTCTCTGCATATGTATGGAAGTGCACACGGTATTTGTCATTTTGTAGATGTGTGTATGTGTGTCTGTCAGTCAATATGTGCATTTGCACTGTGATCTCTGCTACCCCGGCAATTAACTCCACTGCTGGATAATTTACAGGCAGACACGATAATTCATTTTAATCCGATTACACTTTAATGAAGCATTACTTGCTCTCTGACTCCAGGATGGGCCGCCACGTATTCAGACAAAACCCCCTTGTTGAGTGAAATTGCAGTGGAGCTGTGCAGTGATACTATTTATTTGTCTGGAGGGAATATTATAGGTACATTATAGTGTTTGCTTTGTGACCACACTGTATGGGTGTTTGTGCTTTAGGCAATTATTGTGTGACTTAATCTATGTTGGCCAAATGCAATGCAATTTAAACAGTTGGTTGTTTTCCACTTAGTTTAATCAAAATAAATAAACGTTGGCTTCTATGTTGGTAATGCTGGAGCCAGGGGGTACACTATGGCAATTTAAATATAGCCTAGTTCGATCAATATTAGTCATCAACTTGGTTCTTAAACTTAATTATATTTCCTGTTTAAAGATGTCAGTCAAGCCATTGGCAACACCCTTTTAATCCCCTACCAGAATCGGAAAGTGTTGCACCTTCAGTTTCAAGATTGGCACTAATCCCTGAAAGTACCGTCAGTTGAATCCTGATTAAAGCTGTGAGCCCTGCTGCCTATTCAGAGGTTGATCTGTACCTGAACAAGACTTGGTTTTACTGTGGGTTGTCCACTTAGCCAGCCTTGTACAAATGAACACTTCTTGTTGATGTAATTGTATGGGAGAAGGAATGCCTTATACCATTCTTCAAACACTTGAGAAGTACAAGTATGGCTTACTGTACAAAGTGTCTTGTGGTACTATTGTATAGTGCAAGCTAATTTGTACAAATCCCTTTTAAACTGTACATCCGTCGCAGTAAGTTGTCAGCATATTCGCTCATGACGGTTTCACGTAAGTAGAGTTGACATTTGGACTCTAAAAAGATGTTCTGTATAAAGTCTGTAAACGTGTGTTTACATCGGTAGTCTCTGGTCTCATGGCCAGGCAAGGTGGGTTGTTACCTCAGTCAACTTCACTAACTTAACAAGTGCATGCAACAGAGATGCACTGAAGAAGATGGGTCCTGTTGTTTGTACTGCAGGTTGCACGTTGAAACATGACAATTATATGGCTACCAGTACCATTTACACAGCACAGTACTGCCGGGATATGCTGAATAGCCTGGCATATTACTCTTCATATACTCTTCGGGGCTTTAGCTTTTTAACTTCTATGGACTATAGTGGCATTTGGGATTAACTGCGTTATTCAGTAACTGTTTTTGGCACATGCATTGTTGAAATATATGCATTGACAACGTTGACATACAGTAGATCAGGCTGCGTATAGTCACCTTATCTTTTAAAGGTGCAGGATCTACAGGGTAAGCCATGTTTGTGAGCTAACTATATTTTTGGTTCATCAGCTGGGATGTTTGTTTTTGTCGGGACATGCGTCGTCATCTTTTTTAAGTAGGACTTTATCGGATATCTTTGGAGAAATTCCATGTGGCCTATATTTGAATAACATTTGCCTAAAAGTATTCACCATATAGTACAATCAAACCGTTTCATTGAACACACATGGTACAGCAAGAAATATTGCTGTGGCAGTGAAAGTACAATTTATCCACCAGTTTATACATATCTAATGTGTAAAGAGAAGATATAATGAATCAGAAAATAAAAGATGATCAATTATATACAGAAAATTGCCTACAGTACTTATTCCTGATTGATGAAATCATATTTAGCCGCGTGCACACCAGAGATTCTGGAGAGCTCTGCTCAAAAATATTTGGCGTACACACAAGTATAGTATTAGCTAAAGTGGATAGGTTTTGAAAATGATGTTACCGGTCCTTGGTGTTGGGTGGGTCTCTAAATAGAGTAGTCCTCTCTACTGTAGGTGTGTGTTAGCACAAAATTGGGAACCCCTGGGGTAGATAATTCTGTGGCAAATAATTATAACTTGGATTTAAGAGGTCTGCATGTGTACGGCTGAACGATTAATTGTATTTGCGATATAACGTATAATGTTATAAAACACAATTTACTAACCGCAAAGGCTGCGATTTAGAATATTTAGAATGTGATTTAGTTATGTGCACGTCTGACCCAGGTTTAAACTGTAGCGTCAGGCTTCATGCCATCCTCCTAGTCTGAAACCTTATAGCAGCGTGCTCTTCCTGCGGTCATGTTCACCAATCAGAAACACCTCAGGATGACTGTGTAGCCTATAGCTTACGCCCATAGGCTACGTCAGTGATTGTTTACAGAATTACAGAACTATTATTAGGCTCATCTTATAAAAATATATTTTTACCTGACATGGTAACATCCATTTGTGCTGATTGCTATAGTTTAATGAATGTAATAAATATATAAGTATAATTTTTGCATTAGGACAGTGTTACTCACTATTTTTTGTAAGTGGGCCGCTTTGGGTTGAGACAATAATTTCAAGGGCCGCACAGATTTTAA
>JAODOY010058289.1:0-17657 GCA_025399855.1 Forbesichthys papilliferus
GTGTGTGTGTGTGTGTGTGTGTGTGTGTGTGTGTGTGTGTGTGTGTGTGTGTGTGTGTGTGTGTGTGTGTGTGGGAGAGAGAGAGAGAGAGAGTTTAAGAGCGAGTTAGGAAGAGGTAAGCAGAACTAGATGATAGGATAGGAAGATTAAAATAAAGACCCCTAAAAGCATTAAGTACTGGTAAATGATTAAGGGTTTATTTGAGGAAATGGAAGGTTCTTGAACAGCACTCAAATCTTTATGTAGAGAGTAAAGAGTATTATAGTCCTATAAGAGTTATTTATAGTTTTTGATAATGTCAATATTTGGCAGTAAAACATTTAATATAAAAAATAAATAAATAATAAAAAAAAAATTAAAAAAATTACGTTTGATTCAAATACCATAGTCTAGCTACACAAAAGATGCACAATATAACTTTTGACCTATACATCAATGTGTTTGCCAACATATATGAAGATCTTTCCGATTTTGATGTGCTACAGCATCAGCTCGTGATATCGTTTGGGCTCTTTAGTACACACACACACACACACATGTACCTAGCAAGATCCATGGCATCAATAAATGATACGGCTGTGTGGTTCCGGGTGATGGGTCATGATAATTACATTATAGTACATCCTACAAAGTGCCTCATGGTTCACATTCTCACATGGCTCTCAGCCCAATTCATTTGTGTTCATACCTCCTATGCTCCTATGTTGCATGTGTTTTCAGTCCTGTGATGAGGCTGAGTGGTGCCCATACTGACACCAATGCTGAACTCACACTTTACGACTGTATCCCTTGAAGTCGTTACATGACATGTTTTTCGCGCGACAAAGTCAAACTGGAGCTCGGCGATCGCATCAAAAACAGACGTACAGTACATTAGCATATGTTCCTCTGCTAGTAGCCTAGCTTTCTCACTTCTGGAGCCAATAGAACATATTATTTCAATAAACGTATTTAGCACCACATGCCTAATATGGTTAGAATCGTTTAAAGTCATAAGAATGTAAAACATTGAGACAATTAAAATGTACTAAAGAAAGTCAGTTACTCCTCCCTTTTTATTTAATCTCATTCTTGTCTTGTCTTACATTGACTGTAGGCTGCCAACACTCCCGATATACACGAGTCTCCCTATGTTTAACCCTGTCTCCCGCTGTGCTTCCGACTAGTATATTCTCACATTATTCTCCCGATTTCATATGATACAAAATCTACTAATGCGATATATAATTCACCCCATTGCGATGCAGTGCACTTTGAAGCAAATTTAATTCACAGCAATGTGTTATTCAACAGAGTATAACAAAAAAAATGGATATATGGTATACTGTAGATACCATGATTTAATTTATTTGGTTCTTCTTAAGTTGACAACAAATAATGAATTAGCTAAACAAATGTGTTATTTTTAGATTTACAGTATTTGTGAATTTTCTCTAGTAAGCATCACTACAATAATGGAGCTTCTTTTCGACCTCTAAAAACACTTGGCCCTTTCACACACAGCTCTTTCCACAAGTCTTTTGCCTGAACCTTGCCTTTGCCTGGACCAGTCCTACTTTACTCTGTCTCCAGTTACACTTGTGTAATACTTTTGTAATACTCCACCTCATGCTTAGCCTCGCGAGACCATCCTGATCTTGCGAGCTTCAGTTTGACTTTGCCTCGAGAATCAGTCTGGAGAGCTTGAAGCTTCAGGTCAGTCAACTTAGTGTGTTGCCAATCAGCTTTATACTGAAGATAACTATGGGCGTGGTTCAGTTATGACGGTGACTTGAAAACAAATACAAAAAACTACAGAAAAAACTAAAAACTACAGAAGTTATGTAGATGCTGCAATATAGCACCAGTTTTATTAGAATGTAGAAGAGCAAAGGCTTTTCTAAATGGAAAATATGTTTTCACTCTTCTCCTGACTTTTTTACTGCAAGAGTGGATTTAACAACAGGCTTTTCTGGTTCACAGGTTCATCCAATCACCTGCCAAGTATTCCTTTGAAAGTGCCTGCCATTTGGCATGTCAGGTTAACTCATAGACTTGGCTGAGAGACTTGACAATATCAGTGAAGATGAGAGAACACACTTGAGAAACAGTTTAGAGTGGAAAAACATATTTTCTAAATACATATTTTACTGATGCACCAATCCCAAAATGTATCGGGTAAACATTGAGTCAATAGGAACACGTTGTATGACAATGAACTGATGTGAATGTTTCTATACCATTCCTAGTGTAATATACCATCCCCTAGATTAATTTACCTCCCAAGGCCCTCTGAGGTAGACAGACAGTAAGCTTTACAGGCTTTGTGCGTTTGGCTACAGGGCTACTGCTGATTACAGTACTATCTGACAGCCCTAATCAAAGTATCTCTCTCTTCCTGTCTGGTGCGAGATGCTCTCCTCTTCTTACGCAACTGCTCAATGCCAATTGCACCTGATTTCTTTTGCATACTTACATCGCCAACTACCATCTCCATCTCTGTGTTTTTATTTCTCACACTGTATCCCATTTTAAAGGGCTTGTATTGTTTTTTTTCCCCTGCCATCAATAATCACTGCATATTGTTTTCAATAAAAACACAAAAAGCAAATTGAATTTGGATTTGTCTGTCTACACAAAAAAGGATGAAATATAGGAATGTTTTTAGTAATAAATTCAGTAATATAAAACTAAGACAAATATAGAAGTGTTGAATGACAAATGTTTTTTACATACAATTTGTATTTTGAAATAGAGTCAGAGAGATTGATGTGCTAAATTATTTCAACTAATACGCAATGAAAACAAAAGGCAAACAAAGGCTGTTATGCCATTTTTATCATCACAATCATCATAAATCATATAACATTTTCAAGGATTCCACTGTTGACAGGGCACACAAGTACTGTGGGTCAAGATCAGCATGAATATAAGTTGCTCATACTTTAAACATAAGGGCTATATTTTAGCAACCTAAGCGCACAGTCTACAGCACAAGGTACATGCGCATTTAACACATTTCCAAATACACTTTTGCTACTTTTACGGCAAATACAGTTCCAAAGGGTTGTCCTTTCTCTCTTCATTATTCACCCGTGTGTTTTGGGCTTAACATACAATGAACAAACATTTCAATCCTTTTAATAAGCCAGGTGCACTCCCACCTTGGTGGAAGCACACAAGCAGACCATACACGGCAACAGCAGTATTCCGCCAAGATCCCTAAAAGATCTTACGCTAATAATCTATCACATTGTACTTTTTTGTAACTTTGCATATTCATGCACTCCAGGTGTCCCTGTGTGTGTCCCAAGCAGCACGTTGTGGACCCGCCATAGGTGCTATACTTAGTTTGTGAGACCATCCTAATTTCGAGAGCTTCATATTAACTTTGCCGCAAGAATCAGTCTGGAAAGCCCAAAAATCATTGCGATTGTGTCCAAGTAGCAACTGAAGCAATGTATCGATAGCTATACGGGCGTGGTTTAGGTTTGCTGATAGGAAATACAACCGGATGGTTCATCCAATCAACTGCCAAGTGTATTTTGAAAGTGCCTACCCTTTACAAACAGTGTCGATGCTCATTGGATGATAATATGGAGTTGTGACTGACAACCAATTTGGCATGTCTACTAAACTACTAACGCTATAGGTGCTACTCTCTTGTGAACAGTGAAATTCATGCACCATTGACTTTAGACAAGGTTTTGTTGGTCAATCGCACAACCCCTTTCCGCTGCCTCAAGACAGCAATGCACCATACCACACCTCCTTTGCATTTGCAATTTACACCATTGGCGCTGGACAGGAAAACGACAACTGTGTTGGTCTGAAAGTAGCAAAGTGCTGCTGTGTGACACTTTGCACCGGGCGTAAGATATGATCCATGGCCGAAAAGTATACTGAAGATAATCATTATCGTGCCTATATTGCTTTCACACGTTTAGTGTGTGATTTACTAAACAAGGCTGTATTTATTCATAAGGTAATTTGTGTAGTTAGACGAAAAATATTACACGATTTATTGTTTTGAACAAGTTCCAGATTCAAAGTTTGACAGTGATCTTGGTGATCCCAGATTCCCAGGCTCAGATGGTGCAGCTGGTGTTTATAACCACTTTCTAATACTCATTAGAAAGAACAGTACAGCTACAGTACAGCTCTTACAGCGTATTTAGTTTTAGACAGGTGATGGTTGAAAATTCACCGGCACACAAATAATGTAAATTTGCATGTAGTTTGAAGTCTTTACTAATAATTGATTAACTGAGTTTCTTGCAAATGTTTGTATTAATTGTATTACTATTAAAGGGAATGTGAATTATCTTGTGTATAATATTGGGGGCACGGGGATGCATATAAGGCTATTGGAAGGTGGGGGTGGGCTTTCCCCTCATGCCATAGAAGGCCATCAGCAACAACATATGATCATTCTAATGTGTGTCATTTGATTACTGTTATGTTCAACTGCAATGCTCATAGTCTAAAATTACCCTCAGCTTTGTACGCACACAGTAACATGCCCTTAACATTACTTCAGCCATATCTCCTACCTAGCTATGTGGTGAAAGCTGTCAACGCTTAATAATGTATTTATTTCATGCCATCCAGGCTGTAATCTCAACATCACATATACATTTACATTAAAGAAAAAAGAGAGAGCCTGGTTTTTAATTTATGTTGAACATCGTCTCCTTGACCTTGCAGGTCTAAAATAATGTAAGCAGATGCTTTCAATTGGTCACACTTGGCAGCATGTAAAAATGTCTCTGACTATTGTTAATTTAGCATTTAATAATAAAGGGCAAGGCACTCTATTAGGGCAGCGCACACTCTGTGACGAACCCATCAAGCCCATGCTGTTGGATTATTCAGATGAGAAAAATAAAGTGAGCTGAGTCACTGAAAATATTTCTGATGGATAGACTGAGGGAAGGGTAGGGAATGTTGGGAGGTCATGTGTAAGATATATTAATTACAAAACTAAACTAAAATAGAAGTAAAATCACTTTAACTTATTGCAGATTTACTAAAGAATATGAATGCACAAAAAACAGTGTCACGAAAAAGTGGACTGGCATATCCATCAGAAATTATACAGTACATCATTGATTTAGAAACGGCATTTATTCTGATGCAAACAACACTGATCCTACTCACGCTGCAAAAGTAACCTTGATTAATCATTCATGGCAGTTCATATTCTCTTTTTATGCTAATGCTGCTGAGTATTTCAATTTAAACTAACTAAACGAATTTTGTATCTAACGCAAATAACATCTCTGTGGATTAGCATACATTGTTTTCCAAGTTCACGCTGGGTTTCTGAATAGCTTTAGTGTCATGTTACGTCTATTTATTTGTCAAAACAAATTCTGAACCAGAGCTTGTATTTCTGAATACTAATCCATGTTTTGATAAATTACTGGCTGACTTTAAATGTACTGGGATAGGACCCAGAGTAATGTGACAATATACAACATCTACAGTATCACCTTACAGTATCTTTACCAAAGGGTTCTTAATAAACACGCAGTGATCAGGCCATGATGGGAGTGTGCTGGCAAATCAATTCTGCTTGATATTTAAAAGGAATAAAACTGTTTATCTTTCCCAAAGAGACAATTCCCAAACACACGCACACACACACACAACTGATCTTAGCAAAGTACAGCGTAGCCTGTGGGAAATTGCCATCCTACCTGCTATGCAGAACTTACACACATGAGAGTGTACAGTACAGTAATGCAGAAGGCACTATGACAACCTATAGATTTCTACATTATAGTTCAGTTTAATGATGTGAAGGTGCCTTTATTGTCACATACATGCAGCAAAAGTGATTATCTGCACTTAACCCATCCTTCAAGGGAGCAGTTGGCAGCCACTGTGCACCACCCAGGGAAAAAGCCAGTGTCACTGGTCACATGGCAATGACTGGTGGGTAAACCTGACATGTTTTTAGATAGGGGGGGGGGAAACCAGAGCACACAGAAAACATGCAATGTCCATGGAGAAATGGCGGGTTGACTGGGGTTTGAAAGTGGGAGCTTCATGCTGTGAGGCCACAGTGCTTTCCACTGAGCCAACGTGTTGCTGCACTATGTACTCTATGTATGATGATGGTATGAAAATACACCAGCATCCCTACATGCTTCAATCCACGTAGCCTACAGCAAAGTGTGAGCCAAATGGCCACAACCAGTCACAACCTTAGGACCCACAATGAATACAACGCATCAAAATACACTAGAAATGAGGAGGAGAAACTTTAACAGCCAGACATCCTCCTTGCTATTGATGCACTAAAACATGATTTATTGTTTGCCGTGTTTAAACACTGGACAAGCTGCGAATGATGGCGGGCATTGATTTAGTCAGCTGCTTTGTGAACCGTTGCTACGATGGATCCAGTCCAGATCGTTCAAAAATCACATTCAACCCTGAAGAATTATTCACATTTGTGTGAACACACCTTATGGATCAATCTGACATTTTGGCATTGTCAGAAAGTATCATGTACCATTAAAATACCTTTTAACTGCTACAAGTCTGACATTTACTGATACAATGTGAAACAAATGCAGTTCAGTGCTGTTGCCCCTGGCAGCCTTGACCCTTTGTCTTTCTCACAAGCAAGTATCATAACATGCTGCTATTCAGCGCTGCTATACTCATGCTAATTTATGCCTTTACACATTTTGCTGCTGTCAGTTGCCATATCACATGCCGTCATTATACTGTATGCCGCAGCAATATCCACTTCTTAATGACACCATATTTATTTGAATCTATTAGGTTTTGCATATGCAGTGCAAAGTGGAGCATTAATCACCCTCACCACATATAGCCATCCATTTGTGGCTGAAAATAAATCTGTGATTGATTCTATCTACTGACCGTAATTGTACCAGATGTAAGTGTGAAACGCGACAGTAAACTTGTACCGAACGGAGGTTCTCTTTCTCCCCCGAAATGCTGGTGCACGCACTATTTGTACATGTTATCAGAATTATAGAACTACTTCTGAAAAGTGACTTTCTACCACATTATGTCATGCAGTCTAAAAGCAACCGCATCTGAGAACAAAACAAATGGTTTGTGCCGTGGGCCACACGGACATGTTCAACAGCGTGCAGACTAGAACAACATACACACACTCACTATACATTTGTATGGATCAATTGGTGCCTTTTCTGCATCTATTCTATGGTGGAAAAAGTCTATTTATTTAAAGGAAAACATTAAATACAGGAACCCTGGGACAATTCACAATATGTGGAATGTAATGCAGTGTTATCAAACATTAGGTATAGCCTAATGATTTCAAATGATCTGGTATACGCCTATTTCATATTTTGAACATGCCATATATGGCTCTTTTCTTTGGGGAAAGTAAATATGCATGTGACATATTCATGTCAGCGATTAAATAATCATTTAAAGCATTATCCCCTGGACATTAATAGTTCATATGCTCATCTTAAAAACTTGATGCACATTCAAAACATCTGTGTTTTTGGATCAGCTAAACTATAGTTGACTTAAAACAATACAGTAAGTCTACTCCACAAACAAACAACAACACAGACACGCCCACAAGCAACTAAATGGTAAATGGACTGCATTTATATAGCACTTTCATAACCTTCCGGCCACTCAAACACAGTGCTTTTGCCTCACATTCACTGATTCACACACACCGGGAGCAGTTAGGGGGTTAGGCATCTTGCTCATGGATGCTTACAGGTAGGTCAACAACCCATGACCTTCTTGCTGGGAGTCCAACACCCAGACCACTAAACCACCCTGCCCCTAAATACAGACACGCCCACAAACAACAATCCACACGCCCACAAGCAACAACAGACACGCCCACAAACAACAACAGACACGCCCACAAGCAACAACAGACACGCCCACAAGCAACAACAGACACGCCCACAAACAACAACAGACACGGCCAAAAGCAACAACAGACACCCCCACAAACAACAACAGACACGCCCACAAGCAACAACAGACACCCCCACAAACAACCACAGACACACTTTGCAATAAATGTATTTTTTTGTATCTTCCTCTACATGTATTTACCATATGATGTGAAAATTGCACAAATAGTAAATTGAGAGTTCACACTCTCTTCATAAGTCTTAAAATCAAAGTGCATGAACTGTAATCTCTTGTAAATAACATGGACTAAGAACTGAATAGAATGGGGGTAAATCTGAATCTCCCATGTATTAACAAGTGATTCTGTAGTAATAATTTCATGCCATGTTTTTTGAAGGTGGGGGGGGGGGGGGTGGGAATAGATAAAATTCCTCAAAATGTTTAAACTTTTAATTAAAGCCCTTTAAGATTAACATTTTATTAAAAAGATTTTGCAAGGCATAACAATTGACTAATCTCTGAAACTATTTTATTTTGAATGTAAGTTTTCCTTCTTCACAACTGTAGCCCTTGGAGCAGTCTATAAATCCCACCTAACTCTGTAAATATGACTACATTGGACTATACTTCAGCAGAGAGCAAACAATAGGTTATGAGCAAAATGCCCCCTGCCGCTATGATGCTAGCTTTTGTTTTATGAGACCTTCGACAATCTCTTCAGACTGTCTGAGTTTCAATGTTTCACACAAGAGCTATAAAGTACGAGACAATGCTGCCAGGAATCATGTGACTCAAATGTGGGTGGCTGAAATGGCCTTCAATATGAGTGCAAGTGTACATCCGCAAGATAAAGAGTCAACCTATTGAAACCGTTTTCAGATCGCCATTTACAATTGGTTTCAAACCTGAAAGACAAACAAATACCTCGGCAGAACATTGACAAATTTGATACTGAAAATGTCTTGGAGAAACTGTAATATGAGGGCTACAGTTGTGAAGAAGGAAAACTCCAATACAAACAGTTTGCAGAGATTAGAAATGTTTTCAACCTCAAGCTTTTTTTATTAGATTTTATTTTTTCATTTGGAAACATATCATGATATTCTCCCCATAATAGCCTGTTTAAAACCATATTCATATTGTAAGCTCTCCCTCTACAATTTTCCCCACTTCACATTTCAGTGTAATAATTTTTGATTCAAAAGCAACCCATCAGCCCAACGATATACGAGGTGTCAATCAAATCCTTAGGTGATTGGACCATCATCAAATAATCAGAACAACACATGTTTGATGGTGATTTTCCAAATAGAAGGTGCCAGCTAGATTGGACCAGCTAGATTGGACCAGCTTCAACAAATCAAGATCAAGACATAGGCATGATTTTCCAAACACAGTCCCCAGCCCAGCGGATCTCTACCCAGCTGACAAAGAGCTTTCAGTTGATCGTTCCCACTAGGGGTGCACAATATATCGACTCAGTATCATCCTCGCAATATCACGTTGCGCAATAAAAATTTAGAAAATGTTGCAGGAAGTGCAATATTCCGTTTATTTTGTGGAGAGATCCGTCCGTTGGCTGTTTGGCTTAGTTGTGTTTGATTTAGACAGAGCAGTAGGTTGTGTGGCTGAGGAAGACAATTACATAATAGAGATGGAAGAGGAACCATTAGTGGCCAAATAGAATGCTTCCTCGGTAGCTTGGAATTGTACCAGTCCAATATGACTGTCAGTGAAAAATGTGTTGTTTTGATATGTTATGAATATATTTTGATGCACTTCCCCATGTGTTGTTACTTATGTTTAAATATATCGAAATGAATATCAATATTGCAATTATTATGATCAATACCACATTTGATCAATATCGTGCAACCCTAGTTCCCACACTGATAGAGGTCGAAGCTTGCTAAACCAGGCTAGATCACCGAATCTCCACTTACTAAACCGGGGGTGTGAATGAACGGCTTCCTACCTCCAGATAGACCACCCAGGGCATCACCAGCGTGGCCACAAGGAGGTCCGCCACAGCCAGGCTGACAATCAGGTAGTTGGTGGTGGTCTGCAGGGCCTTCTCCCTGGACACGGCCATGCACACCAGCACGTTGCCGAACACGATGACGAAGATGAGCAGCGCCAGGAGCATGGCGTAGTAGTTGTACGGCTGCTTCTGTTGCCGCTCCGTCTCGTTGCCCCATGTCCCGTTGTCGTAGAAGCTGTCGTTGTAGGCATACTGGGTAAGGACATCCATGAGCTGTGAGTGACGACGGCCGAAGACGAGGCCCCTGCGGACACGTGGAGAACGGGCAGAGGGGCGAGCTCGTTACCAGCGCAGTGTTAATTATACACACGCACACACAGGAGCGAATGGGCAGTGGTGAGCGGCAGAGGAGGGGAGAATGGCTTCAGGTAGAACGTGCCGTTAAGTGTGCTCTCTATGCAAATGATAGTAAAGGGCATGTGTGCCTTGTGTGTTCCTCTGCGTGTGTGCGTGTGTGCGTGTGCGTGTGCTAAATGAGAATGGTGGACGGAGGGGGGGTGGTCTGGGGTTCAGGCAACAAAAGGAAACGGCACACCAAACAGAGTCGGGATATTTCTTTGGGCTCAGCAGTCAGCTCAACGGATAAGAGCTCTGTGCACGAGGAGCGGAAAGGAAATGGCTCAGTGTGGGGAGCAAACAATATCAGGGGAGGGAGGGAGAGAGAGAGAGGGGTGGTGGGTGGTGGGGGGGGGGGGGGGGGGGGACGTTGCCGCCGGTGACAGTGAAAGCATTGCCCCGGGGCCTGTGTGTCTGCACTGCAGATACCCAGGCCCGTCTGATCTCATTTATTTGCCCTCTTTATTGCCTACTTATGTGAGACTGTTCTCACAGCAGGCCCGGAGAGAGCCTGGAGCTCACATTGCTTATCTGCACAATCCTTCATTGTACAGCCTGTCGGCATTCTACGGTTCTCCTATAGCTTTCACATCTATTGCCCTTATCTGCAGTGTACGTACGGTACGGCGCTCTGTACCGTATTTTCCAGGTTACACGTCGCGCTTGGTATGTAGTAGATGAAATACACATGTGCGTTGCTTAGGACATGATAGAAGTCACAGGACCAGCCAAACACACAGAGCATCTTATAGTCAGGGATCTTCAGCCCGGACCGACGCTCCACCTATATATTATTTGAATTCAGTATGTACTGAGGGTGTGCGGAGCATGGAGACTGGGGAGAATTCGAAGTTTGAGCCAGGTAAAGTATTGTCCAGACTATAGGTAATGTTTTTTTTCATTTTTTTCTGTGTCCTAGCCTTGCGACGTACTCAGAGAGAAAAAACATAAGACGTGGTTTTACTATTCATACTTTTGTTTTCGTTTTTTCCATGTAATATATGTATTTGTGTATGTACGTTTATGTAATTCTTCTATAAATGTCATATTTTTAACATTGTAAATAAATGTACACTATTACATTTGACAGAATGTGCTCTTAATCATTGTTTTCCGCAGCTGTATGTGTGAATTTGGAGAGAAAGCGGTGTTAGGATGAGAGATCTTCACGGATGACCTCCACAGTAGCCAGCTTTGTACCATTTACTTTGAGCTGCTCTAAGCTCTGCTACAAGCTTGTAGAGGTTCAGTAAAATATGTTTTTTGCCTACTGCATACCAATTATATAGACTGGTGTAGCTTATTGTCCAGGGTCTGGACAATCCACAGAGTGGCAGCATGCAGTCAGCCAATCTGCACTGCTGCAACAGTTTTAAACAGATCATCTAGCTCTACCATCATGTTGAAACATAAACTTGACTTCATCGTCATCTCAACATGGCTGAGTGGCTGTGCAAACGCTAAAACGAACAGGGTTTCCAAAACTATAATTTAAGGGAAAATTGATCTGAGAAAAAGTATTGGGCGGAGCTAGGCTACAGTAACAATATTGGCCAAGAGATGGCACTGTTTTGTATTTGTCACAATAGAAAACTGTCCACAATTGCATTTTGAGTGCATAGGTGAATATAATGATATATAGTTCTATACTATGTAGAAAGGCTCACTCCAGGACTGCTCCATAGCAGAGAGAGCTGAACCAATGAATAATATATATGTAAAAGTGGACCTTCAAGAGCTACCATCTTGTCTGCTGCTATTTCATAATGCTCTCACAGTTCTGTTCAGGGTAGATACTGTAGGCATGTCAGTCAACATTGCATGTCAGTAAGTTGAACACCTCAATAGGAAAAAAGCCTACATTTATTTTGTGTATTCAGGGGTTCAGCCAGATATCTGTATTTGATGAAGTGTTTATTTGCACACACACACACACACACACACGAACACACATACACAATGGCTTAATTATGAAAAATCTATATGACTAGCTAAAGTTATAGTAATTACATGTCAAAATGACTACAGTACAAGGTGAAAATACCTAATTGACAAGAAAGCAGTAGACTTTAGGCCATCCTATGCTTCTGCGTCGAGCCTACGTCATAGCTTACATCGTCGTGACTCATGAGCTTCTGCGCTGGTCTGACGGCTATGAGTCCTGTACGAAGCACAGCTATATGGAAGTGCCATGTCTTGTTTAGGCTCCCGAAATAGAACACATAATAGCATAATAGCATGTAAAATTTTTGAAATAAGCATATCAAAATATAAATTTACAGCAAATGTCTTAGTTACACCAACGTTGATAATAGGAAAGCAATCTGTGCCGATAGATAGTGATTTATAAAAGAACGCTTTTCGCTGGCCGAACAAGGAAATACCAGAGGAAGATCTCTGTCGTGTTGTAGTCTTGGTTAATAGTGCTAAAGCAAGGCATATAAAGGTTTATTTCCAGTGAACCTTATAATAATAATACCAGGTTTGTCAAAGCTGTATAGGACATTGTTATATATACATAATTTGCATAACACAAATATACATAAATAAATATCTATACAGACCCTTATACAAAGCCTTTTCTCTACTTTCTAATGCAAAATAGTACATAAGGCCACATGGTATATTTCCATGTCCCATTTGGAATAGCACATCCACAATTTAAAGGTATGGTCAGTCATTCTTGCTAACTTCGAGCTCGTATCAAAACAGTATCGCTCCGCGGTCCACCTTAAAAGTGCTACCTGGGATTCAAATTGAATGAAAGGGGGTCAAAGATCCAAAAAAATATAATAGCCTGGTATAACCAGACCCAAAACGTATTTAGTGAATAACATCTGGACTTGTTCCACTGGGGACTGTTTGCATTTGCATCCTAATGGGCGCAGAACTCCAATCAGTGATGGTGTTTCTACTTAAAGACAGGGTCCGTCATTCTTGCTAACTTCGAGCCCAAATCAAAACAGTATCGCTCCGTGGCCCTCCATGGCGGGCCTCACACCTCGAAATGCACTGTGAAGCAAATCGTAGTGCTACTGCTTTGTTGATATGTCGAGCGGCCACTTTGTTTATGTTCCTATTTACGGAGCCAGGGCAGTGTAGAAGTATCGGAGAACCTTTTTAACATGCACACAGAGCGGTAAGCTAGCAAAATGCGAGAAGATATATATTGAATTAGACAAAAAGTGCATTACTTACATTTAGCTTAGCTGTATGATAAAGGTATTATGGTCACTGTATACAGATCACAGAGCAGCAGACTGCACAGTGCTATCCACATCTAGTGCAGCGGTCATGCACCATTACTGGTCAAACAGCACACAAAATCACCAGCTGCCCCCTCTACTCTGAGCGGCTTGTGAACGGGATTCTTGAATGACCTGACCTCAGTGGCTATGTTCACGTGCACACTATAGTAGTCCACTATAATTCCGACTATGGCAATATTTGGAATTATATAGGTGACATGTATATGGAACATGATATATTCAGAATTAGGCCTTTTTCCAAATGTAGCATTTTGTGATTAAGGCACTTGGGTTATGACTATATTATTTTTGTGTTTTAGGAGCATGTACGTATACAGCAAGTTCGAAATATGCATCTCAAGTGGGGTTATTACTGCATTTTATGGCATTGGTCTCGTCTGTTTACAGTAAGATATATACAGAAACTGGCAGAAACCTTTGAAAAATAGCCCATAGTTTTTTGCACATATGCAAAATAGCACAATCATCCAGCTATTCCATTTGCCCATATATTAGAAGTAGTATTTTGAAAAGTAAGGAAATTCCTCTGTAGGGCGAGTAAGTATAGGGCATATCTTTAGGACGTATAACTCAGCTGCATGTAAACTAACTCGCTAGTGGAATAACCATTTTAATCAGACATCGTAGGATTATTGTCATTTTCAAAATAAAGGCTAAAACCCGAATATTGCGTGCATGTTAATGAAGCCAGTGTCTCATCAAATGTAACCCTTCTTCTCCAGCTGACACTCATATTAATTAATCTTACAAAGAAACAGAAAACCCTTTTATGGGATATTTTGTGGAGTGAAAGTGAAAAAGCTATTTTTGTTTTGTATTGTCCAGTGCAGACCTTCAGTGAACCTGCCCTGTACAATACGGTACAAATATAATCCTCCAGTCTGGACACTTATCTGTTCCCGCTGATTATAAGAGTTTACTAGGCATGTAGAATGTATTACAGATATTGCAGAATAAATTCTCTTTAAACTCTTGCAAATATTCTCTACAGTATACAGTATAACTCCTTCACAAACAGACCTATCATTTTTGGAAAAATGATGTCTGTTGTCTCTATTATTTCATTGTACTTGCTAACAACATGCATCTAAATTGCCAAATGAATAATATAATATATTAATATAATAATTGCCTGAGATAATATATGGCACAAATGAAGAGATGTAGCCAATGTATTAGGGACGAGTGTTGCTACAGTGCGTCTCTGCCTTCCACACAACAAACTAAAAAAAACACAAAAAACACACAAAAAACAAAATCTGAAAAGAAATTCAAATCAAAATACGCATTTACAAACGTTGCAGTCTTCATTTTATTCCCATGCATAACAGCACACATTCTGAAGTTCCTTTGGACTCCCTTACACAAACCAATGTTCTCCTCGCTCTCAGACTCAAAAAGTAAATACTTCCTTGGTGTACTTTGTGCCCAAAAACATTTCAGGTCTGCTTTCAAAGCAATGCAGTGAACGGTTATCAACATTTCATTTCATCTGCATTTATTTATTTCTGTGGCGTGTAGCAGACAACGGGATTCCTAACACAGCGACTAAATATGAAATCTGTTGGTCAGCACACAGCTGAGCACACGGTTGTGTGATGTCCTTCTACTGTAAGGCCGCGTTCAGTAGTAACTTCTTTTTTGATTAAAAGCGCTGGCCTGGGCGTTTTTCATGTAGGAAAAAGAGCAGCTGAAAGGGTTGTTATGGGAAACACCAGGTCTCACTGCGCCACTTGTGATTGGTCAACTGTCAAAAAGCGGACGACGTAGGGCGTTTTCTTCGGATTCTTCCAAGGAGTTTCACTTTTTTCAACTGATAAAGAAGCCCGGAGCTGCTGAAAAAAGTGCCTGCGGCAGCGTTTATTTTAGACGCCCGTGGCGCCTTTTTTTCTCATGTGTGTCCGCCCTCATCACGCTTCACATATAAAGGTGCGAGTGGCATGTGGCGCAGCGGGGCGATAGGTGATCATGAACTTGCTGTTTCAAACCCGTCTAACTCCTTACCGTGTCCTTGAGCAAGACACTTCACCCTAACTGCTTCCGGTGGTCAGGTGTCTCCTTGCACCTGACCACCGGTGTATGTATTGGTGAATGGGTGAATGTGAGGCAAATCATGTAATACAAGTGCTACATGCATACAGTCCATTTACCATAGACATCATTGTGGTGATGGTACTTTTGATATTCATTGCGCCCAATCTGCTAAAGCGCCTAAGTAGAATGAATTACAGTTAATGTACTGAGGGGTGGGAGAGCATATTCTACATGGGGGATTGAGGGAACGTTCTAATTCATTGCTTTCAGAAACTAGAGGACATCGTCGTATCTGCAGATATAGTATGGTTTACAGTGAGAGAGGTCATGGCAGGATATAAACCTCAAATTTAAAACCACAATGCTATTTGGCATGGTACGTTGTGAAGCTCTGTCTCACAACCACATTACTGTAGCTTGTCCATGCTTCATTTAATTCCTTATTATATTGTTTATTGTGTCACCTATACCCACCACGCTGCACTAATAGCTACACATCCCCACACACACACACACACACACACACACACACACACACACACACACACACACACATTACATGTTATTCTTTCTCATCCCACTAGATGTCAGTATGTTAGTCTCAACAGCAAACATTTATACACGTGTTTCACAACAAAAGAAAGTTCGCAAATCTTTGCTTCCAGGTAGCTCTGTAGAAACCAAACGCTAGCAGATTCCTCACTGTTACTGCCTAGTGTAATTAGTGGTGTAGCTGCCTCAGCCCTTTAGTTGCTAGGTAAGAAATCCGGATGTAGGCGTGCTATGAGTCAGGACAGCAGTACCTTATCAAACAAGGTTCCCAATGCTCACCAATGACTAGAATAAGAGATTGTACATCCATTTTACATTATGCATTGACCAATTTACTCCAATATTGATTTTGTTTATAGTAAGATTACTGTGTTATCATAGCATAACTTCACACGTTTTACAAAAGGTGGGGTCAGATATTGTAAGCTAATAAACGTCACTGTCAAATTCAACAAAGGTCTACAATGTGTGGCCTGAAAAAATGATTTAGTGTTTCTACAAAGCCCTGGCTCTGTAAATGGGAACACAATGCAGCCACACAATGCATGTCCAATGTGTGCGTGTGTGTGTGTGTGTGTGTCTGTGCGTGCATGTTTAAATATCTTTCTCCAGGATAGCTGACTCAACCTTAAGTAGGCAAAAGGCAGATAGACATAGTTATTAATTAAAGAAGGAGTATTACGTGATAAAAGATGTTTTATCATAACCTTCAAATAGAAAGAACATTTGGGGTAAATTGTTACTCCTAACATTGCCTTGAGGGTGCAGATAGCCCTACTACAGAACACACCACCCTCCAAAGGGAAATGTTCAATAGGCTCTGTTCCTTGACGATATACAGGTTTTGAGAAAAGTTAATGTTGTGTTTTGTATGAAATGTTGTTTTCCTAAATGTTGTTGACCCTTGGGGCCACCAAAATGAGTGAAACCATAAATACGATGCAATTATTAATTTAATTAATGTATTCATTAATTGTGATGGCAATTATATAATAGAGTTAAGAAATATAGCAATAATGATTCAGTAAAATAGATATTATGTTTATATTCTTGATTTGCACTGAAACACATAACTGTAAATGCATTAGTTGGTATTTCGATGTTCAGGTTTATTGAGTCTATTAAATTATAATTAAAGATAAACAACTAAAAAATAACAATTGTATATTGATGCAATGAAATATAATAATAATAATAATAATAATACACTTTATTTATATAGCACCTTTCATACACAATGTGCAACTCAACGTGCTTTACAGTTAAAAACTTTTGAACAAAGAATGAAGGAAACAAATGCAATTAAACAAAAACAAATAAGAAACAATTAAAAACTAGGTAAAAGCCATGAAAAAAGAAAACATTATTGTATTGGAGTTTGGTGGGACTTTAACCCACCAGGACTCCAACCCAAATATTCCATACGTTTGGTGGGATACTAACCCACCGGGACTCCAACCCAGGCATTTGGTGGGACTCTAACCCACCAGGACTCCAACCCAGGCGTTTGGTGGGATTCTAACCCACAAGAACTCCAACCCAAATATTCC